>JAOQMP010041498.1:0-11407 GCA_027563575.1 Erythroxylum pedicellare | reverse complement strand
ACATCATCTCAACTTTTGTGTCAATGAAAAAATGTCGAGGGTAAGTCATTTTTCCTCAATCCTGCCTGCTGCTTCCACCTTTTCCGTCTCTCTCGAGCCACTTTCTATCGTTGCTTTGTCTTCTCCTTGCTAATGTTTGTGTGTCAGGTCTTCTCCAGTTAGAGTGCTTCCGTCTTTTGGTGGAGGTAGGTCTTTCAACATTTGTTCTCTGTAATGAATGTCGTGTTCACTTTGTTAGTATTTTAAAAGAAAATATTGGACGATTTAATCTAGTTTTGAGAGTGTTTTTACATCTGTTTTGATTATATGTGGTGCATTTGGGTTTGCATTATGTTACAATATGTTAAGGAAAAAGATATTATTTGCTTAAGTGAATTGGGATAAATCTTTAACATTCTGCCTTTGAAGTGCTCAACGAAAGTTTAGAGTGGTTTATAGATAAAGTACTGGTTACTAAGCACGTTAAAAATTATAACATTTCAAATACTTCATGTTATTCTTAGTTTTATAATTGTATGAGAATTAAATAAAACTCTAAAGTTAGTAAAAAAAATAAAATTAAGGTAGGAAGAAGGATTGAGATTTTGTTTAACTACATCTAATTTTTAGTTGAATTTCACTTTCCTGTTCCTATTGGTGTTGAGTTTTTATTCGAACCTAAGAAGTGGATTTATGTTTTATAAAACTAATGAGGACTGCAACTTAAATGAAATCAAAGTTCTAGCAATATTATGAAAACTTCAACTTATTCATGATTTGGATGCTCACAACATTAGTGCAATCAGATAGCTTCACCATATGGTTAATGAATACTCACATCACATATGATTTCTTAAATGTAATCATACTTGTATAGTACAGTAAATTCCTGGACCATGGATATAGAAGAGAAAAATTGTTCCTTTAAAAGTGATGGTAAGAGGAAATTAGACAATTTGTGAAAAGTTAAAGTCAAGCATAAAATAAGGGAACAAGTTTTACATAACGTAATTGGCACTAAATATTGAAGTAAATTTGAGTCAATCTTTCATTGAATTTATATATTGGACAAATTGAATCAAACCAGCGTTAAACTCATCTTTGTTTTACATAGTGAGAGTTTAAGAAAAAAATCAGCATCATGTTGTCTAAAAAAGGTACAGAACATATGTTTTAATTAATTAAATTTTGTTGTTTTAAGATGTCATTTCTTTTTAGAACTTTAGTTTTGGAGTTTTATGTTTATAATAGACTTTCTTATGATTGTAATTGAGAAGTTATCATTACTATTCTTGAATCAAGAATCTTGGAGATAATTTTTCAAACTTTTTGTAACACATATTTTAAATTCTCTAAACCTTACGATCTTATATATTTTTCTAATGGTGATCAAATCCTATAACCATATCACTATCAATCTCTAATTTTTTAAAACAAGAGGATTCATATATATCTTTCTTGTTGTGTTTTTATGGTTGTATTCTTGAATCAACCTATTTAGATAAAACGATCCTTGGTCATGTTATATTGATATTGAATCTCTTAATTTGGTATCAAAATACAATTTTATATTCAAGTTTGTTCTTAGTATTATTGTTTATGTTTTCAATATTCTTCCATCCTGTTATCATACATTAAATTTTTTTGTTCTTGTTTTAAGATTCATTAGGAGAAAATTATTCCTAAGTGCCTTGTTCATTGTTTTTCGAGTTATTAAGTTAATCAAAAAAATATAAGAGTAGAACCCTTCTCCTAGCTCACTGGTTGTTTAGTTGTCTTGCGGCTAGTAGTACTTTTACTCTAGCTTTTGATCTTGTCTAAATTGGTATGTCCATTCAGGATATTAGGATTTTATCCTTGTTACTTATTGTTTCATTTATAAAAGCTTATTACCTTCTAACAAAAAAAAAAATCAGCAACAATAATTGTAAAATGTAACAGCATAAACTACTGATAGTGTATGCAACAAAGCAAAAGAATAAATGGATGCCAACACTGAAGTTTTATTATAAGGTGAAGGAGTTCTAATCTGTACAAAAGTGAAGCCAGAGAGTAACTTACCTTGAGGAATCTCATTTAGCCACTTTCTCGCTTCTAGAATTTTAAAGAACAACTTCAAGTGACATTACCAAACAAGTAGGTGAATGACACATGCTATATGGTAAAGCAAATCTAGTTGACTACACTAATTAACTCTGCTACTCAGTTTCAGAATCAATATGTTTAGTTTTAGCAGATCTATATTTCACATAACAACATCTCTGAATTGATATACAAGGCAGCAAGAGTTCACAACACTATTTAACTTCATTATTGAGTTTAGGAAATATATAATATCCACCTAATAGTTTCATAAATTCATGCACTAATACAATCTTAAGGGGAGTAATTTCAGCATGAGGAATATGTCTCAATTGTAGATAATTCCTAAAAGGTTAAATGATTGTGTGGAAAAAATTGTTTTTCTATCAAATGAGACAAGTTTATAAAATTTTATAGTTATTTAGAGGGTTTCCACAAGAGATTTTCCTAGTGGAATAAGAAAAATACAATCATAAAGTTCTTATCCCAAAAACCTATCAATTAAATCTATCATGTTCTAACCTAAGAGACTCTTCATTCTAAACCTAACCTAATATACTCAGAGTTGTCTTGTAGATAAGAACAAATATATAGATTCTTTTCTTCATTCTTCATTTCATTTATCTTTAATATCATATTTAAAAACAATGTAGTTTTTGTGACACCTATTGATATGTAGCTTATCATTTTCCAAATTAAATATGATGAACAATTTCAATAAGGTTTATCTTGTTCAATTATTTATGCAAAATTTTATTCAACATTGTTTTGCTACTAAAAGACAAGTATAGTTAAATGTAATATGTTAAAACTCATAATTTACACTAGTTAGGTAGCCAATACACCAATGGATCTAGAAACATCATTTATCCTTGCATATATGATCTATCATAAATAGATACTTCTCATAAATTTATCATATATATACAACCTTTAAGCAAAGTAATAATTTTCATTTAGTTTAAGTAGAAAATATATGATTTGGTTACAAAATACACCAAATCATTTGTCACAAGTTGAAATACAATGATACACCATATCAATTTTTTAGTTTGTGAACTTGGTTGTTGCTATACTGAACAATATCTGTTCATAACATTTTATACATTCAATTGCTAAAGTTTAGTTCTAATTTATCTTACTTTATGACAGATACTATTTCCAAGTGTGATGAGAAAATAGTTAGAGGAGCCATTGGAAAACAAGAAGCAGGTATGCTAACTTATAAGTATCAAGTTACTGGATTGTTAATTGGTTTGTTTACATTCATACTATAGCTAATGAATTTGTTCTATGAAATGCCATATTTTTCTCTATTCAATTCCACTAAAGTAAGGATCTAAATGCATACATAAATAGAGATATAAAATGCCATATCTCTATTTATGTATTGTTTTATGACTTTTTTTGTTACTCTCTCTGGAGTTCGGCATATAGTTTATCAAATAATAATACAAATTCTACATGTTAGTATGTGTAGAGGAAAGCTAATTTATCTATAGATGTCTTAGCTTAGATTATGTATTTATTAAAATCTTCCTTCTTTTAATTTTTCTAAGTCGTTAAACAATGGTTTAGGCCCTTTATGTACGACTCTTATAGGTAGTTAGACTTCTTAGAACTCTTTATCTACGACTCTCATATCTATGACTCTCACTACTGCTTGTGGCACTATGTAGCATATGCTGGAGCAGTAATGCAGAACCAGAGGGTACTGCATTGGCTGTATTGAGGTGCAGCAATGTAGCACCTGCTTATGTTGCCTGCGACAGCACGTGCTAGTGCCCGAATTGCTTTAGACAGCACCAGCATGTACTGAAATGCGGCAGTTCCTTATAGATTTTCCATTTATAGTAATTGTGTACTATAAATATTGTGTTTGAGTTATGGTTGATTTATATCTAACATAACATAATGTTCTCATTCTTATATTGAATTAATAGGTATTTTTTGCTCTATAGATAAGAGTTGGATGAATAGTGTTAGGGTTTCCTATGAATACATTGATGGAGTGAGAATGTTTATGAATTTTATAGTTGAAAAAATGGGAAAAGAGTGTGAAATTTTATGTCCTTATGCACGTTGCATGAATTGTTATATGAGGTATCAAATGAATGTTTTTTAACATTTAACGCAATTCGATATGGACCAATCATAAACCCGCTAGGTTTTACACGATGAACTGCCAAAATATAGATTTATCTCTAAGGAAGAAAGGTTTGACGCTACAAATGTAGACATAGATGGGACAGACAATGATATTAACGAAGGTGATGGTGATGAGGAGGGTGATGGCATGCAAAATTTGGTTCATGATGTGGGTGCTTTCTTAAATGATTATCCAACTAATCAGGATGGAATGAGTCCTCCTATAAGCATTGGAGATTCTATTATAGGTGCCTTTCATGAATTGTTGAGTAAAGCAACTGAAGAGTTGTACCCCGGATGCACAAACTTTTCAAAGTTGTCATTTTTAATAAAGTTGCTTCACTTGAAAGTATACAACAAGTGGAGCAATAAGTCATTTGGCATGTTACTTGCTCTATTGAGGGATGTATTACCTAATTGTAAATCTTTGCTGAAGTCATATTATGAAGAAAATTAATTTCTACGGAGCCTAGGTTTGGGTTATGTGTCAATACATACATATAAGTACGCTTGTTCCCTATTTTGGAAAGAGTATGGGGACTTGGAAAGTTATCCTTAATGTGGAACATCAAGATGGATAATTAATGATTGTAGGGGTAAGAAGATACCTTATAAAGTATTGTAGTACTTTCCATTAATGTCTAGATTACAACAATTATTCATGTGAAATAAAACCGTAAAACAAATGATATGGCATAATGACATGCCTAAAGGTGACAGTAATACCATGGTTCATCCTTCTGATGGAGAAGCTTCGAAGAGCTTTGATGAGCTATATCTTGAGTTTTCCAGAGAACCACGTAATGTTAGACTAGGCTAAGCAATAGATGGATTCAATCCATATAGCAATTTGTCACTTTCATATAGAGTGTGGCCTGTTCTTCTCTTAGCATAAAATTTACCCCTTTGGATGTGTATGGATGAGTCATTCTTTATGGTATCACTGGTTATTCCAAGTCTGAAAGCGGTTGGTAAAGACATTGACGTCTATATGAGACCATTAGTAGATGAGTTAAATGAGCTATGGGAAGATGGTTTTGATGTTTCTGATGTTTCAAAAGGAGAAAATTTTCGAATGCATGCAGCTTTAATGTGGACTATCAATGACTTTCTAGCTTGTGGAGCTATTTTAGGGTGGAGCATAAAAGGCTCTAAGGCATGCCCTATTTGTAAAAAGCACACTCCTTCTTGTACGTTAAGATGTAAGATTGGTTACTTAGGCCATCGACGTTTTCTTCCTTATGATCATTCATAGAAAAAAACAAGAAGTTTGATGGTAAGAGTGATCATCGGCCTGTATCTAACTTACTAGATGGAGATAATGTGACGGAACAATTATATCATGTGCAGAATATATGTTATGGAAAGCACCCCAACAATAAGAGGAGAACGAGATTTGAAGGAGAGTTTAACTGGAATAAAAAAAAACATTCTTTTTGATCTACCATATTGGCATAAGTTAAGATTGAGGCATAATCTTGATGTCATGCATATAGAAAAGAATATTTGTGACAATATCCTCAGTACATTGATGAATGCTGAAGGTAAAATCAAAGATACAATCAAGGCTCAGCTTGATTTGGAAGATATAAACATTCGAAAGGAATTACATTTGAAAAGAGCAGCTGATGGAACTATTGTGGCAAAACCTCTAACATGCTACACAATGTCTTCCGATAAGAAGAAGAAGTTTTGTGAGTTTGTAAAGCAGGTGAAGTTTCCAGATGGTTACACATCTAATATATCTAGATGTGTTAATGTTGATGAAAGGAAGATTACTGGACTTAAGTCTCATGATTGTCATATACTGTTACAAAGCATTCTTCCATTAGGCACGCGTGCCATCTTGAATAAAGATGTGATAGGTGTTTTAATGGAGATGGGGGACTTCTTTCACCAAACTTGCAGTCAAAGTTTGAATAAGAATGATGTACAGAAGATGTGCCACGAGATTACTTTAATCTTATGTAAATTTGAAATGATATACCCACCAGCATTCTTTGATGTCATGGTACATTTGGTTATTAATTTGCAAATGAAGCCTTACTTGGTGGACCAGTTGTGTATAGATGGATGTATCCAATTGAGAGGTTTTATTTAAAGTTATCTTATTACTCTTAAAAGTTAAGTAAATAGTGGCCTATTTAATTATAGTTAATCATTTGTTAAGATTTTTAGGTACACTAAAGGGATTTGTTAGAAATAAAGCACGTCTAGAAAGGTCAATCGCTGAAATATATGTTGTTAAAGAGTTCATGACATTCTGTTCAATGTATCTAAAAGGAATTGAAACCAACTTCAACGTGCCAGAGCGAATCAATGATATGGTTAATTGTAGTGACATATCAATGTTCTTCTAACAATGTAAGCCGATTGGTGCTGGCAAAACAGTTGCTCTTCCTACAAATGAGCTAGAGATTGCACGTTGGTATGTGCTTATGAATTGTCATGAGATTAGGCCATTTATTGAGTAAGTTTTTCTAACCTATTGTGAAATTAATATATGTAATAAGTAGAGATATTTCATATAATTTTGATTGAATTTTTAATCATCCATAGTGAGCACATGGATGCGTTGAGGCAACAAAGTCCATTATATGTTGACAGGAGACATAAAGAACAATTTTCTTCATAGTTTAAGCATCGAGTGAGAAAAAGGTTTGTACGTGGTGTACACTAATAATTATATATTATTAACTAATTTTCCCTTCTTGTTATAGATGACGACATTAACTAGCTACCGTGAAGGAAATAACTTTGAGTCTTTGTATGGATTAACATGTGGACCTCATAGTTTAGTGAAAAAGTATACTGTATGCAATACAAATGGGATTCGATTTCGCACTGAAGCTCGGGATTTGCGTAGGATTGCACAAAATGGTGGTATTGTAGTGTTAGGAAATTATAGGGAAGATAATATTAAATTTTATAGGATGCTGACAGATATTATCAGGCTTGAATATGTTAGGGGTAAAAGTGTTGTGCTTTTCAAATGCAAATGGTACGATCTTGGAAATTTGAATATGAGGGTCAATCACATTGTAAAAAGCATCAACGTAACTAAGTTTTGGTTTAAGGACGACATATTTATTTTGGTAAACCAAGAGAAGCAAGTTTTTTATGTGGAAGATTTGTTACTCGTTTCCAATTGGTAGATTGTGCAAGAATGTGATGTTAGACGTGCTTATGATACCTTTTCATAGTAATGAAGAAGGTTCAAATGACATTGATCAATCTAATGAAGTTCTAGTTGAAGTCAAGGAATGTTTGTTAGAGTTTTTAGATCGAAATGATATTGCATTTGATGTAATAAATAATGTTTTATTGAATTCCGAGCAACGTTTCAATGAAAATTTTGATGACTTAGAGAAAAGCAGTAGTGAGAATGAATTTGATATTGTATTAGAAGAGCCCACCGACGATGATGATGAATAAATTCTTATTATGCAATTGAACCTTTGTTGTTTTATCTTCATTGTTGTATGCAGATTTTAAGACAATCTTGAGTTGTTCCTTTTTAGTCTTTAACCTTTTGCGTTTGGGTTGAATCAGTTCCATGTGATTTAGTTTAGCTTAAGAATGTTGATTTAGGAATGGTCCTACAGCTAGTGTTTGTGTTTGTTTTAGTTAACTAGTAATTAAAATCAAAGATCCAACAGACGAGTAGGCTCTAAACATACCACGGGTTGCATAATTTGCATTGCTTCTTGAAGAGACAGGCTTGGCCCCCTTCAGCTAGTTGACAGTATACCTTGCATTACTTCTGGAAGAGACAGTGAAGCTGAAATTCGAAGTAGAACACAAACATTCTATTGCACATTTCTCTCGCTATCCTGCTTCTTTTGCTAAACCAATGTTGTACTTCCTAGGTATTCTTTTGTAATTGTTAGCTCTTTGATTGTTCTCATCGCAATGGAAACCACATTAATGCTTCTCCACTCCAAAACAATTCGTTTTGGTTTCACTGTCATGAGCAACTCCATAAAGGGCTATAGTAAAATTTCTACTGGACATTTTAACAAACACTTTTAGTTCTATCTACCCAATGCCAAGTTTCACTCTCATTCAAACAATCCACCAAATTTGTTATTGTCACGAAATAACATAGCATCGTTGCCCAAGAGGTCCTAAATTTTGACTCCTCTTAAGTGCTCCTAATCTGGCTCTACAAGCACAAACTCTTCCTAAAATTGCCCATTACTAAAAATGTTTAAAGACCTATCTTTTAAAAAATTAGGAGATACCCTTTTTCAGTTACGATTGATGTCATTAAGTGGTCTGGTTTCTTATCTGTTGCAATTTTAGCCTCAAAATGGACCTTTAACTTCCTTCTCAATCCATTTTTTGGATGCATTTTACCTGGAATTAGTTGTTTTGGCCTTGGTTTATAGCTATATTGCTCACAGTTTACGATATTTATTGCTTTTACAAACATTCATTAGGTGAAGCAAGTATCTTTGAACAAGTTGCTATTGTTACTTCACCCTGTACTTGGTTAACTCTTATTCCTGCTGCCCATTTCAATGGCTATGGTCCATTTTGGAAACAAAAACATGTACTGAATAATGATTTTGTTGTTTTGGAATTGTACTACGGTTTATAGAGAAAATTTGCTGAATAATGAAAATGCAGTTGTTGGGATTGTAAACAAAAACATGTACTGAATAATAAAAATGTAGTTACTAGAATTGTACTATGGTTTATGAGGAAAATAATGGTGATAATAGGAAAGGACAAGAATTTAAGATCATATCTTACAAGAACACTTATTTTTGCATTCTAGTATGGTGTCATCTTTTCCGTCTTTCACAATCATAGTGTTTCACACTCTATTGTGCATTTAAGTAACTAAGAAAGTAAAAAAGAAACAATTTCATATCTCTCCTTGCTTCTAAATCTTTCTTAGTTTATTTCATTGCATTTTTTCTTTCTAAGTTAATGTGAGGATGATTTTTCTCATAATGATCCTTTGTTAAATTGAATCTTAAAAGATCCAAGTGGAGAAATAAATTAGTCACTAAGGATACTTCTACTCATGCCCTTCAAACCAATTTAGCAGTTTCTGGTCTTTGTTGTCTTTGGCTTCAAAAATATGTAAAGGTATCTATAGTGTGCAATCTCTAAGTCCTCTTTATTTACTTTCCTACATCATATAATTAGACTATCCCTTTAATTCCATTTGTAAATAGAAGTTAAATGCCATCAATATTTACTCTCTTTACTTCATATAGCTGCCACTTGATGTTTCTGTGTATTTGTTCCTATAGCCCTTTATTCGTAACTATTGATAAATTTAAAAGTGCAAATTACTGTTACATTTCAGGTTGTTTTGTCTAAGGGTTCAAAAGATCCTTCAACTGTGGTGCCATTTCTAGTGGAGCAATATTTGGAGGTAATTAGTCTTTATGACAGTATATTGATATTTGATTCAGGAAGCAAATAATTATGCCATTACATTGTTAACGCCTATTTCCTTAACTTTATATACACATAGCTTTAAATTTCTTAAGTTGTTTGCACATTATCTAATATTTTGGATGCTTTTAGGTCAAATATTCATACCTGGATGTTGTTGGGAGGACTGTGCTAGTATTGGAGAAGTATTTTGCAGTTTTAAATTCATCAATAGTTAAGGATAAAGGGCTATAGTAATTGAAGTTACTTGTGAATATATTTAAGAGAATTTAACTTTGTACTACTTGTTGACAAGATTGAAGAACAAAATATACTCGACTTATGAGTGCCTACTTTTATATAGGCCTGCATCAATGGGGCATTACATTTATATATTGGAGCATGTTGAAATATGTAAACTGGAAGTGTTGATTCATGATTATATATTATCATTATTTTGTCATAATGCCTTCTTTTTCGTATTTCGTATGTCATGCAATGAATTTTATAAACTGGGAATTAAATAGATCTTTATCAGTAAATACCTATTACACATAGATCTTTGCAAAATATAGGGGTCCACAGAGATAGATTTTGGAAAGGGTCAGTAGTTCCCTCCCATTTCGGAAGTAGTTCCCTCCCATTTCCAATATACTCCCCATATCTATAACAAACTTTGTTTGATAAACCATATAAAAAGTGAAAAAGGTGTTATTTACCAATTTAAATTAAAAATTGAATTATGATACAACAAATGAAGCTTGAGGTTAAGAATATCTAGATGAAAACTTTACATCTTATGCACAAAAGTAAGAGCACATGATATGCTAAAAATAATAAAAGATATGGAAAGTTTAAGAGATTCAGGGTGTAGAAATGAGAAAATCTCACTAATTGAACTCAAAGAGAAATGAGAAAATCACTTTTTCCTTTTCTATTTCTTTTTCACAATCCATTTTAGTTATTATAATTATCAGTGTGAATTTGCACGTGCAATCAGACCAAAAGTGTTGAACTTGTTTGGTCATTAAAACAACTTGGGTTAGGCTAGTCTTTATTATAAGATTGCCTCACCAGTTATTGTAAGACAGTTGAAGGATAGAAAAATTTTGTTTTAAGACTTGAAATAAATCATTAGTATAACAAGGAATATGACTATTAAGTACATCTGTTGTGAGAGCCGTTAGATATCTATATGTAATTCAATTTGTTTTTACTTTGGTTAGATATCTATATATAATTCAACTTACTGTTACACTACTTTGTTGGATTTGAAATGTTTGACTGGGGAGGAGAAACAAGAATTTTGAATCATTTATTGAGAGTAGTCAACACATTCAACACTTAAATGCTCTATATGTTGTTTTTCTTATTTCCATCTCTTGAAAATTGGTTAGTCTTGTAGCGCCCCCTTACCGCAGGGTACACACCGGGGTGCCCGCAGGTCATTCCGGTACATATCCTATGATAAGGGTGAGCTACGAACAATCACTAAAATCACTTCACATGGCATCATAATAAAATATCAATATTCAAATCACAATATTTTTTAAACCAAATTTTTCTTAATTTCATTTCATCAAAGTGAAATTGTTTACACGTCTATCATCCGATACTGTTTGTACATCAATCCAAAAAATACTAGTACAAGTGCTACATGAAAGAGGAAAACAACAGATTTATCTAGGTCGTCCCAAAAATCCCAACTGACCGACCTGTGAGCCATTACTTCTCTCGCCAAAACAATCTACACGGCTGGAAAAGTCCCTCTGAAGCTAGGAGTCTACTCTCGGTCCTGAAAAAT
>JAOQMP010041471.1:0-11408 GCA_027563575.1 Erythroxylum pedicellare | reverse complement strand
TAACTAAAGCATGATGTGCATTTCCTAATTTCTCAGTACTTTCTCATAAATCACAATTCTAGCCTCAACATAGGTAATGGGATGTTACAAAAAGTTAAGAGGTATTAGTTGAAATAAATGAAATGACTTTGAAGATAATTGGTGGAGATAAAAATGACATTACTACTGCAGGGAGTAAGGAGTCGATTTCTGAAGATACAAAGGTAGATACCATAAACAATATCCCAGAAGTAGAAGCCTATAATTAAGAAGGAATGAAGAATTTAGAATGTAGAACAATAACACCAAAATAAAATTTGTTAGGAAGAAGGGGAAACAAAACACCAAAAAATGAAGGGAATTTCTCTATACATTATAGTCCTAGCTTGCAATATTAGAGGGATAAATGACCCTCTCAAAAAGTCACTGGTGAAAGAGGTTGTGAAGGATAAGAAGCATTGTTTAATAGGTCTTTTTGAAGCCAAAATAAAATAAACTTATGCCCTTTCTGATTCTAAATTTTTGGATGCTAATAAGGATATCATATCAAATCATAACTCATATTGTAATGGTAAAATTTAGTTGCCTTTATAACACATACATGATTAGAGTGCAAGCTATGGAAGAAACTAAATAGTATATAAACCTGTAATGTTAGATGTGAGGTATAAGACTTGTTTTTGATTTAACACTAATCTATGCTTCCAATTTTGGTTTTCAAAGAAACAAGCTTTCGTTAGACAAATTTACAACTAAGAATTCAAAATCCCTGGCTTGTTGTTGGAGATTTCATCAACTCTCTAAACTCGACTAAAGTTAAGGGTGAAAGGAAGATCAAATTTGGTCTAATAAAAGAGCTTTCCAGGCTTTTATTCGAGATGGATTTGGTTGATTTTAGTTGAAAAGGCAGATTACTCACCTAGACTAATAACCAATATGGCAACTTGTTTATAAGGAAGAAGTTGATTACATTTGGTTAAACTAGTTTCCTAACTCTTTTGTTCACTTTAGAGAGAATTTGATGTCAGATCACTCCTATATGCTAATATAAAGGATTGTCAAAAGTAGAACAGTGGGGGCCTCTTTTAGATTCTTCAATGGCATTACTCAGATAGAAGGATTCTCGTAAGTAATTTGTAAATGTTGGAGTTATAATGTAAATTCAAATCCTATCAAATTATGCGGAAATTAAAAATGGTGAAGACTGCTCTTAAGAACTTCATTCATGGAAGAAATCAGAACCTAACTACCTTTAAGGAGAAACTAATTCAAGCCCAAAAGGCCTACTATGACTCTCCTTAAAATGCATAATTTAGATTGACATAGGTGAAAAGAATACAAGAGTATCCGGAAGTTCTGAATCTCCATAATTCAATTCTCAAACAAAAGGCTAGACTAAATTAGATGAAAGATGGTGACTCCAACACAAAGTTCTTCCACTCCACCTTACTTACTAGGAGAAATGTTATCGAAATTTCGGTGCTACAAGACACAAGTGGAAAGGAACATGTAGATTAGGATAGCTTATAAGAACTACCTAGAAACTACTAACATAAGTCAATAGATTCTAAAGCTTTTGTTGTTCCAAGCTTCGATGGACTAAGGTTGTTTGATTGAGTAGTCGATCAAGGAATTAAAGAATTTGTGGTGTCCCCTACCACTGAAATTGATGTCAAAAGAGTCCTCTTTAGTTGCATCCTTCAAAATTGTCACGGCCTGATGGTTTCTCTGCATTATTCTTTCAAAGGACATAGGAAATTATGGATAAACTTTTCACTAACGAAGTGGTGAAATTCTTTGCATCCTTTAAAATTCTCTAAGAACTAAAAACCATATCCATCGTTTTAGTGCCTAAAAGCCAAAACCCTCAGCGAATGTCAAGCCTTTAGATCAATATCATGTCGTTACACCATATACAAAGTGATTTTGTAACTTTTAGCTAAAAGGCTGAAGGTGGTAATCACTAGAATTATTCACTCAACACAGTTTATTCCTGACAGAAACACTAGGGATAATATTATCCTTTTACGAAAATTGTTGAAGGAGTACAATTTAGATAAAAATCTCAAAATCTGATTAATCAAAATTAATTTTTACAAAGCTTTCAATATAATTAGTTGGAGATTTATCCAAGTATATCTTGAAGTATTGCAGCTGCCTTACATATTTGTGAATTGGATAATGACATGTATCCAATCTCCTACTCTAAGTGTGCTAGTGAATGGATTTCCCATTAAACCTTTCTAGAATACAGAGGGGATTAGACAAAGAGACTCCTTGTCTCCTTATTTATTCACGCTTGTGATGGAAGGCTTATCAAGACTATTAACTAAGTTAATCTTTTGCAATGAGGGCTTTTAATATCACTACAAATATAGGGCAATTAACCTCACTCACCTCATGTATGCTGACGATCTTATGCTTCTATGTGGCACTGATCCATACTCCATAAACATCAAGATACAAGTTTTGAAATTATTTGTTAAGTGGTTAGGGTTAAAGAATAAATCTGAAAATAGCAACTTTAATTTATCAGCTAATGTGAGGAATCAAGCAGAAGTAAGAGAACTACATGACTAAATGTGCATTCAACTCCATTATGATATCTAGGATTACTAATCACATCCTCCAAACCTAAATTCAATGATTGTTTTCCTCTTACTGAAAGGATAAAATAAAGAGTGAATGCTAAGGAAAACATCTTTCTATCATATGATGCCAAACTCACCCTTATTATCTTAGTTCTTAGCAACTTGCATATACACTAGACAACTCATATTACATTGCCAAGGAAGGTTATAAAAGAGATAGAAAAAATAATGAAAGCATTCTTATTGATAGGTATAATAGAAAACTCTAAAAATGAAAAGAAAAAATGAAGTTACCACCTCGAGGAAGCATAGAGGGATTGGGATCATTTCCACTACAACATTGCAAAAAGTTCTAATGTGTAAAAGGCTTTGGAGGCTTTATACAGATCATAAAGCACTTTAGATCAAATGGATTCATGAGTATCACCTCAAAATTTTGAATTTCTAGTAGGCTGTTTGTACAAAGGAGGACTCTTGGATATTTTGCCAGATGATGAAGATAAGAGACATTATCTATCCATGAATCAAGCATAAGATTGGTAATGGAGAAAAAAACATAGTTTTGCTTTGATAATTGGCTAGATTCAAGCCCTATCATATATAATCCTGAGATTCTTCATTTGAGAAATACAATCCAATTGAATCTTAAAGTTTCAACAGTAATCTGGAATGGTGAATGGTGTGGAAATTTTAGGGGTTTTGATTCTCTAGTGGAATACTTCCCTTAAATGAATGATGTTGAGAATGAAGATGTAATCTCTTGGACTCTCAATCCAAGTGGTAAATTCTCAAACAAATTTTGTAATCAGTTTCTTACCAATAGATTGTCTAAACATCCTTAGTTTAATCTTCTATGGAAAAACACTTTAAATCATAAAGCCTCACTAATCACTTGACTAGCAATTAGAAATAGGTTTAGGACTAAAATTCAATGGCATGGCAATGTGAATTATGGTTGTGTATTATGTAAGATGGAAGTGGAAGATAGAGATGATCTTTATTTCTTTGAAGATTCTCTAAAGCAGTCTAGAGCATGAGTTTATAAATGATTGCAGGAGAAAGCTACATGTATGAATTAGAGCAAACATTGAGCAAAGGTATCAGACACTCTAACTAGGGAATGTCTAGTGAAATGTTTCTTAAAACAGCTTTCACTACTCCCATTTATACTATATGGAAGGAGAGAAATAGCATAACTTTTACAAACATGGAAGAGGGGAAGTAACAATTAGTAAATAAGATTGTTAACTGGATTAGATCAGCTAATTTTGATAAGAATGTATAGAACACTCTTTCATAAGACATAAAGTATATATGGAAACTATAATTCAGCTTATAATGTTGGTCTAGGACTATCTATTGCAATGTTTTACCTCTTATTGATTTTCTAATCATGTTGTAATTAAATGAAGGTTTATTAGCCAAGAACTCATTATAATGTTGTATTAGCTTTTCCTATAGTTAACGCAATTTATTCATTTTTCAAAAAAGGTACAACTTGATTAAAATAACCTTCCTCTCTATAACTCATTCTTTATGTGTAACCAATTAGGTTCCCAAATATGTTGACAATGATTATAAATTATAATTCTAATTTATAATTAAAATTAGATAAATTTAAACTCATTTTATTTTATCTTTAGTTCTCCAATTAAACTGTTTATAATCATGGATTAAGATGTGTCTAGCAATGTATCATGACAACCCAAATATTTAGGAATGTCAAAGTAGTTTTGACTAACCTTTTCATGCATGATTTTTTCATATAATTCAATTCTTTTATCATACAATATACTGATTAGATAGAGCATGGAAATAATGATACTCTTTTTTAATATAATAATATTATTTCTCTATCATTAGTTATTAATTCAATTAATGACATTTGTAAACTATTTACAAAGCGCCATTCCATTTTGGTCAAGTATTTCTTGAATCAATACTAATTAAGAAAAACCGAACATTCTCCTTAATTATTGTAAAGTGATGAATCTTATTTTAATAACACATCTACATTAATATAGTTCATGCTACATCTAATGACTATCGATTCAATGGCCTATGATTAGAATTGGTCATAATTAGTATTAAATCATAGCAATTCCTATACTAGATATCTCAAGTTAAAGAATCACCTATATAATTATTAAAATGAAAATTCCATAGACATATAAGTAATATTCCAAATGGATTTCTTATATCAGGTTAGTTTAGTGAACATGTTCTCTAATAAACTCCCACACGTTTGTTCAAGTATCTCTATACTTTAGCCTATGAGATCGACTACTTCCTTTATTAAAAAAATATAACATTTGTGTTAGTCTTTTTACATTTTGTTAATGTCTAGTCTTAATAAAAAAATTATGAACAATTTAAGGATAATATATAAATGTAATTTGAATTCATAATTATAATCTCATTATAATTTCATAATGTATAATTATCCCATGAACTTTATCTTATACATTTAAACATGTATAAGATAAAGAATGCCCTTAAATGATTTTGTCACTAAACTACAACTAAAGCAGTTGGCTGCAGGGTATAAACCAAAAATTTTTAAAATTCCATATAGTTTTAGAATAGCTACATTCAAAAAATAAATGAGGCATAGTTTCAGCAATTTCCTTGTATAGAAAATAAATGTCCTAAACTAGGACGAATTGTAGCCTTTCCATCGTGCTTATTATATTCCTTTCTATCAACTACGTTAGGAAGGAGATTCTAAGCATAAGTTTTTGTTCCACATAAGCTTGTGCAAGGAAACTTGCAGAACTCTAGGTCTTAACCAATCTCTACAAGTTTAATTTATAAATCTTCCATTTAAATGAATTTTTCACAAATAACAGTCCCTCATCACTATATTAGGAGAGTAACTAGGGATCAAACGACCTATTTCCTTTAAACAGTTATACCATTATCCCTCCTTAATTCATAAACATACCTTATCCTGTTCTAGTACTTCCCTCATAGCTTAGATAGCTAATGCAATCCTGATTAGAGCTCTATTACTTGTCTAATTATCATACCATAAAAAATATGAGATATCATATCCAATCTTACAACTTATACTTTTAGCTCCAGTGAGCATCTCTTCTTTAACAATTGAGATACAAACTATGAGTGAGAGACTTTGTTTTTAAATGCCTAAGTACTTACACCCTTTAATACGTAATTGTGCATCCACTTCATCCATAATGATTCTTTATCTGCTAACACTTTCCAAAGTATTTTAGCCATTAATATCTTATTGTTAACACTTATAGGAATAATCCCTAGGCCACCATCATCAAAGGTTTTGCACACTTCAGACCATTTAACTTTAGCATTGAACTAGATTTCATTCTTCTTGCCCTACAAAAAGTTTCTCATTATCCTCAATTGTCTTAATTAAGCCTTTAGACAAGAACATATGAGCACTCCAATAAGTATGTATGGAATTTACAATAGATTTTAGGATCTATAGCTTACCCTTAATGCATAGACCCTTATTAATCTAACTTCCTGATCACTTCTAATTTTTTCAAATAAAGGCTAACAATATTTAAACTATAACTTTCTTATCACTAGAGGCAGTCCTAAGTACATTAGGGGGGTTTTAATAACCACTTTGGTTAGGATTTTGAGACTCTCCATATGTTAGATTCATTAAAGTCAAGGATAATATGGATTGTATTATAATTTATGTCCATCCCTAATAGGACTCTGAATTGTCTTAAGGTTGTCATTAAGATTTTAATATAATTTGCCTCATCCTTGGAAAATAGCAATAAGTTATCTACAAAACATAAAATCATTAGCTTAAGCTTTTTGCATTTGTTATGTACGTTTATTTGACATTCCTCATGATGTTGTGCTTCAAAAGTAGGGTCAAATCCTTCACATATAGAATGAATAGGTATAAAGAGAGGGGGTGACCTTGTTGAATCCCCCTAACACCTCTAAAGAGCTTTAAGAGAACTCCATTGATCGAAACAATAAAGGATGAAGAGGTGATATGGGAGTTTATCCAATTTATGGAAGTTCTAAGAAATCAAAATCTATTAAGAAAGTTGGATATAAATTCCCAACTAATGTAATAACAAATTTTGTTGAAATTCATTTCCATTGCACAATTTTCTGGAGATTTTTTTTCTAGAGTGCCTTTCATGAGCTCTTAACTAATAAGCCATAATTTTATCTATGATTTTGTAGAGAAAATTACTAAGAAATAGGTATGAAATCACCAAAGGATAAATGATTGGAAATCTTAGGAGTAAGACAAAGAAAAGTTTTATTGATCTCTTTAACAAGAATACCACTAGAGAAGAACTCCTTTACAACTTGTTTCACCATGAAACCCACTTGATTATAAGATTTTTGGAAGAAATATCCGTTCAAGCCATTAGGGCCTGGGGCTTATGCATTCATTTGGAATAATTTATTTTCTATTTCATAATCTTCTACTAGCTTGATGAGAAGTTGTGCTTCCTCTTGCCTAATCTAGAAATTAACGAAGGATTTAAGTTGCTCGACTGATAAGGTGTTAAAGGAGTATAATCTAGTCAAATTTTTGAAGAAGAACACTACTTTATTTAGCAACTCTTCTTGGTTAGCAATCAATGTTCCATTTTGTGAAGTAATTGAGCAAATGCTAATGGAATTCTTCTTAGCCATAATTGAGTTAAAGAAGAATTTAGTGTCTTTATCTCCATCCTTTAGCTAGCTATTTCTAGAAATTTTCTTTAGTAAAATGGCATGGTTTTCAACTTTGGCTAACTAGTCCTTCAAAACTTGCTTCTCTTCCATTAAAAGCTCATTACTAGTCAGATTATTAGAAAGCCTTTATTGGATCATTATTAGCTCGTCCTTCGCATTTAATGCTGCTTATTTAGCATTAAGATCCTTTTTTGCATTCAAATTATTTAATTATTATTTGATACCTTTCAATTTCCACACATATAAATTGCTTAGAGCCTCGTAAATTGAATTCCTTTCCTTTAAAAATTGCATCCTAAAATCTTTCATCAAAAGTAAAAAAACTGTTGAATTTAAAAGGATACTTTTTTATATACTATTTAGAACATATATACAATCTTAATAAGCATGTGATAGGAAACGAAAGGCTCTATAAACCTTTCTTTTCTGTTAGGAAATTTGGTTAGCCATACAAGGTTGCATAGCTCTATCCAACTTTTTCCTAAAGAAGCATCGTAATTCTTGCTAGTTTCTCCATATAAACCTATTTCCCTCATAGTGCAAGTCCACCAATTCTAGGCTTTCCATGCACTTATCGGAATCTTCAATTAAGTTCTTTAATCTGGATAGTCCCTCAACTTTTAAGCTAAAAAAGCTTGCATTAAAATCTTTATAAACTAACTAGGGCCCAAACTTATTTTCTTAAAAACGTAGCAATCATTCCCATATCATTTTTTGTTTAGAATTATAACCATATAAAACTAAAAAAAAATTGTTTAACACTCCTGCAAAATTAAATAGGTACATGGATTTCTTGATTAGGTGCCTTTAGTTCTTCCACTTTGACAAATATATTACTGTAAGCCAATATTATTCTCCCAAAAAAGTGATGCTGATTATTTAAAATAAAGTTACAATTGGGTTTCCAAGAGACCTACGAATAAAGGATGCTTAACATTTCAAAAATTCCTTAAAGCTTGAAGATTCTTACGGTAATTTAATCCACAAACATTCCATATAAGAAAAAAGTCATTTTTAATAAAGTTTTACCTTTAAAGCTCCTGCTCTTGTTATTTCTTTCGGACTTCTTTCTCTTGTCACTATGAAATCACCCTTCATTTGTTTCCATTGTATCTTTAATGGGATAGATAATGTCTCCACCAAGTTGTGGGGTAACAGTTTGCTCTTTTTCTCAATGGTCCCTTTATCCCTACTTAATCACCAGGTCTATCCTCCTTATCCATATTATGATGAAAATAGTGAGGTCTTTGAGGCCCTTTATTAAACTCACCTTCTTCTCTAGTTTTTTGCTTCTACACCTCCAACAGTCATTGCTTCTTTCATCTTAAAAATTTTACGGCCAAACGTGTATTTTTTAAACCTTAACATTTACTCCAAAATCTAAGTTAAATTTTAACATTTTGGGCCATTCAAGTTGAACCTCCATATTTACAAAGTGTTTAAATCATTACCCTACATGGAACAGAGGTTCGTTAGTTAAATACCACGTGACTTTTTTTACTAATGTGAATTTTTTTAATTTAGTGGGTGCCACTAATATGCAAAACTCACTTTTTGAGTATCAGCATCAGGTTGCTCCCTATTGTAAATCCTAGATGAATCGCATCAAGGTAACTTAACTTGCACCATAAAAGATCTATGATCATAATTTCCTCCATACTAAGATTGCAAAATTTATAACCTTTTTTAAAATTGTACATAATATTGCTTTCCAATAGAGAGATCAACTCAAAAATCATTTGTGTCTTCATTTGTTATTGTTGTGTTTGGACCATCATCAAAACCACCCTACAAGAAAATAACACAAACTGCGACATTTTATTGATAAAACATCGTAGATAATGAAGACTTTTTATAACATTTAAAAATGTCATAAAAAGTTTAAATTTTTTACAACATTTTATAAAAACATCATAGATTTATAACACTTTTTGTGACGTTTTATCAATAAAATGTTATGAAATAGAAACTGCAACGTTTTGTTGAATAAAACCTCACCGAAGCCTTTAGCAACAAAATGAAGTTTTAAAACACACGATGTTTTCTAAATTCTTTCATCTTATTTTCTCTCTGAAAACTTGTAAGAAAGAAAAAAAGCATCAAAACACACGGCATGTTCTTAGCTTTTCTTTGCCCTAAAGGTACCCTTCCCTGTTCCTGTTTCGGTTCCTTCCCCAACACCCACACACCCACTTTCTGTTTCTCTTTCTCAAGAAAGTAGATTAAGTTTTTCCTTTTCTCTTGAGGGTGTGGAATTGAATTGAATTGATTTTAATTCAAAGGAAAAATAAGCTTTCAAGATCTGGAAGATTAAGATGAAGGCTATGGCTTCTGGAATCTTCCAGATCAACACCACCGTTTGCATCTTCCAACGTCTCTTCAACACCCTCCGCACCCCAAAAGACATGCTTGACCTTCATGAGAAACTGTCTGCCACCTTCTTTAACTTTGTCGTTTTGTGAATTTCTCTATTAGTTTCATTTATTTCTTTTTTTGTTTACAAGAGGAAATGAAAAAACTAACTCAATGCTCTCTGAAACACTGCAACATGCGCATTGCTGCGGAGAAACTCCTGTACGTCAAAAGGGGGCTCCTGTAGGATATGAATGCCCGACCGTAGATATCCCGCGAGGCGAGCAAGACTGTCTGCACACTGGTTCCCTTCTTGGAAAACATGTTCAAGTTGAGTCGTCCACTCCCGATGCAAAAGCTGGTGGATACCTGTTACCAAAAAGGAAACCTCTGTCAGAACAGTGGGAGGATCAAAGAGAATAGTAATCACCTTGAGTGAGTCCATCTCGACCACCAGGTCCCAAGCCAGTTTGAGGCCTGAGTACACCCCCCATAACTCTGCAGCTAATGGCGAGCCCGTCCCAAAGTGTTGCCGGAACCCTCCTGCCAAGCCCCAGTCCAATCATGAATAAGTCCCCTAGAGGAAACCCTATTGGATCCCAGGTGCTCTACGCCATCAGAATTGACCTTGACCCAGCCGGCTGGAGGCTTAGCCCAACCCACGAAGGAACCTACTGGAAGGCCCTACGATGGGAACACACAATTTTCCATGGCCTTAGCGCGGGCGATCCACCCCACGTAATCCCTAATAGCTATGTGTCCCTCGTCCGACCAAACAAAGCCTAGCTCAAACAAGCTGCTATTCCGTCATTTCCAGAGGAGCCAGCAAGTAACTCCAAAGATCGTGGTCCACGTGTCCTGGTGAACTTGCGTATGCTTTGTTAGGTTAGAGGTCAACCAGGTCTCCTCTTCCTGCTGGAAGAAACCCAGGTCGACCACGTCATAAGGGAATTTACTCCATATAGCTTGCACTTGTGGATAGTCCCGCAGCATATGGACAGTAGACTCGTCCTGTCCACATAATTGGCATCGGCTGTCTTGGGCAATATGTCGAGCCCTGTGCTGTTGATTGGTCAATGGTCTGCGTTTGGCAACAAGCCATAAAAACGACCTGATGCGCTGCAGGCCTATCCATTTCCACATAATTCCCTATAGTGGGTGCCTGTTACCCATGGGACGACCCGTTTGATTTATTTCTTTAATCAATTTCATTAGGGTTTTATGATTATTACTTATTGCATGACAGGCAGAAGACAAGACTGCATATCAAGCAGTTGGTGAAAGATACACCCTCTAGTCATAGAATTGCGATCAACTCTGTTCTTCAGGTAAGTCTCTCCAATTGCTTTGTACTTAATGTTATGCAATTATGTTTGAATCGATCGTGAACTTAATGTTAATGCGCACAAAGACTTAGAATCTTTGTATGTAATCGATCTTGACTAGTGCGAGGAATGTTTTTTGATAATCTATGTACATTTTTGTGATGTTTGAAGGGATAGAGAATACAAAATGCAGCGGGAAAGAGAAGGTATAAATGATTTGTATGCTATCGACAATCCTTTTGGTAATTTTAATGGCTTTAGTATGATGCACAACTTATTGGAGGCAAGGATCCATTGAACGACCCTTTCATTACTCGTCATTTTGGACTAGAATCGAGTAGGTTTCAACCTCAGAGTTCTGCAAATTATGGTAAATCATGTGATGTTCGGGGGAAGGCAATAGTTATAGAAGAAGTAACTTCTGATGGTGAGGAAGAAAATGGAGTACACGCTGGGAACATGA
>JAOQMP010041351.1:0-11415 GCA_027563575.1 Erythroxylum pedicellare | reverse complement strand
CTTTAGTGTCAATGAGCTTAATAAAGTTAAATTTCTATATTAGTTTCTTTTTTGTCACTATTAATTTTAAATTATAACATGTTTTTATTAATTTATATAATTAAATAATCGTATGTTATGTAATAAGTAATTATTTTTATTATTAATATTGATCATACATTAGCCATAATTGTGCATATTTTATCATTTGTTAAATATTATAAATTAAAGATTAAATAAATACAAAGTAAAGAAAATGTTTGTTTTGATATGTTATGATGTGAATGAATTTTGAATAATTAGTTAATCAATTTCCACGAGTTTAATAAAGATAACTGTTATATGGAAAAAGTAATAAACCCTTATGATCCAAGTAATACAATATTGAAGGTTGTGATTTAACAACAAAAAACCATCATTCGGATATGGAGAGTTTTGAAGTTTAAGAAATCAAGAAATTAAAACACGAAAAGTATACAATTTACATGGTTATTTTACTGTAACAAAACAATATGACAATTTAGGTTTTTTGTTACCGTCATTAACATCTACACATGACTGGGTTGCTGGTTCATCGTCGCTGAATCTTTTATGAAGACATTGTCTGACCGTTGAAGAAGATTCAACAATATCTTCTGAAATTATAAAGAACAAAATATGTTAGCTATAAAATGTATACGAGATTTTTTTTTAATGAAAATGGTAAATAGATAGATAAAGATGACAATATAATTAACACTAAAAAGAAGTTTACGTATTTTCATAAAGATAAAAATGAATAAATAAGGACAAGTATAAATTGAATAAATAAATAATGGTGAATACTTGAAATTGGTACAGGTGTAATATCATCATTGTTATTTTCATCATCAGTTGAAATTTGATTATCTTTTCCAACGGAAGTTGAAGCA
Source organism: Erythroxylum pedicellare (assembly GCA_027563575.1). Lineage (NCBI taxonomy): Eukaryota > Viridiplantae > Streptophyta > Magnoliopsida > Malpighiales > Erythroxylaceae > Erythroxylum > Erythroxylum pedicellare. The sequence goes on along the minus strand of JAOQMP010041351.1, from coordinate 10,525 downwards.
TTTTCTAATTCATCACAATCGATTTCACGGTAATACATGACAGTAAACTGTTGTCTTTCATTCCCTAGCGAACGCATACTGGTTTAATATGGAAAAGAAACGTCTTGTTTTTTTAATTCTGCGTGCACTTTTTCCAAAGGAAGTTCCATGTTCTTATCATGGAAAGGTAAAAATGTTAGTTTGTAGCCATATAATAAAGATATTTTTATTATCGTTATATTAAATCACATCTTTAATAAGTAAAAAAAAGTATAACCTGGTTGTAATATTCCATAGCTTGAATTGTAGTAAAGTTGAGAAGTTTTTTAGCAAGTTCGTCAAAAATAGATGATGTGATAGTCCCCGTTTTGTCAGTCAAATCCATATCATAGTGACATCTATATTCACTATAAAAAGTTAATTAGAATATATATGATAATCAAATATATTGGAAGGTTGTATAACAACCAGATCTACTTGACAGATGAAGAATTGTCAATGGCGTGCGTTACAAGTTACACTCATGAAGAAGGTAGGTGTCACAGGTGTGAGTTGGAAGTCACACCTGTGAAGAAGGTCTCACTGGTGTGATTTAGCTTGTTACATCCATAACATCCAAATACAAAACATTAAAACGTTGGGAAAAAAATTCTACAAATATAAAGTGCACGAGAAGAATAAGGTAGTAAATTGAAAAGAGAAAAGGAAAAAAAGGAAAACCTGGGTTCAGCAAGAAGTTTTTCTCTGCAAGGATTACAAGTGAATAAAACTCCATAATTAGCAGCTGTAGAAAGAAAGCGTTCTTACATGCCATATACCAGTACTTTTGTAAGATGTGTTGGAAGGAAATATCAGCTTTAATCCATGTTACCTGCAAATATATAATAAGATTTTTATTAAATAAATGAATATCAAATAAGCAACATTCATGAGAATATAAAATGTGTTTATCTTACTGGTAGAATTCAAGAAGATGATTTTGGTTATTTTTTGATGTGATTCGAAAGATATATCAGGATTATATCTCAGATAAGCTTGTTGATTAATAAGGGTTTTAAGTTCCTTATTATTTCGTCGGGCCCTGAAACATAATAATTGTAAATATAAAAACATGAAAATATTATAAAATTTGCGTACAATTTGATTATTCATTGAAGTAAAGATAATGAAGTACCAATTTTTAAGCTCTGTAACTTCTTTCATTAGTAGATCAATAAGAATCACTGAGTCAAACCAGGTAGATAATGCAACACCTAAAATAAATTTTCAATTGTAAGCTAAAAGTAAAATAGAAAGATAAGTAATAAAATGTAATAGTGTGATGAAGAAAAAACAAAATTACCATTATAGAAGTTGACTTTTAGTCTATGACACACAATTATCGGCTAAGAATTTAAAGATTTTGCAACTTGCTTCCCCTTATTAGTAACAAAAGAATTCCACATTGACAGTATAATTGTTTATTGTCTAAAAAAAGAAATGTTAGAAACATAAGTAGAAATTATTTGATTTTTTGTAAGGTATAAAGAATAACAGAGAATTTAAATTACTGCTTGTTGGCAAGAACAAATTTTTGCACAGTTGAATGTTTGCCATCTTTGTTGATTTCTTTCTGATCCAAGACTTGAAGAACCATATCCAAAATATCTATCACATGTTAAATATAAATATCATTAAATATAATAGAAAGAAATAGCCAACATTGTATAAAGAAATAAATTAGGGGTCTAACCAACTGATTTTTCCTTGTGGTTTATGCAGTTGATAAGATCAGTGAAAGGTGTGTAGTTAAATTTGGTGGGGATGATGGCATCATCATCTGGTATAGGTTCAATGACAGTACGACTTGTAATTGTCCACTATATTTGTAAGTCTTCAGTTTGATACTGAAGTGGAATTTCCTTGACAATGGCATTACAAATAATATATTTTTTACATGGTTGCAGGATATGGCTAACTTTTTAGATGTCATTGTTGAATATAATATCTTCAACTTGTGAGCCCTGTTAATAGTAAAGAAATTGTTAACAATTAAGTTTAAATAAATAAACATTCAGAATAAAGAAAGTGTAATCATCATACCTTAAAATCAACAAAGATAAACTTTTATCTTTTCGATGGTAAGTTAGGTGATGCGATAACATGTTTTTCTTGCACAATAATTTCGCATGACCACCATTAAGCACCAAATAAAATATCCTTACTGAATGAACATTTATCCATATTGAAATTTTTTTAATAAATTAATTAGGGGAAAAGAATGTTTTTTTATATGAAATCAAATTATATCAACTTGAATAAAACAATTAATATACCTTCTGACAAGTTTGTATTCTATAATTTGACTAATTCAAATATTTAATGGAATACAATATTTCTTGTCTTTTGATCAAACTTGAAGATTCAAAAGTTCTTGGAATAATTAGAACTTTAATTGATTCAGGAGCGCGAGCTCTTGACAAAGCTACATACAACTGTCCATGTGAGAATATAGGTTGACAGAGATAAATTCCCACATAATCAAGTTTCTGACCTTGAGATTTGTTTATGGTCATTGCAAAACACAAACGAATAGGGAACTGCGTTATGACAACAGGTATTCCATTTTTTTTTCAGTCTCTGAAGATTGTAAGGGAATTTTAGGTATAAAAACTATTTTTCCTTTATGAGGTACAAGGACAATTTTTGCAGAAATTGTATAATCTTTTAGTTGTCTGCATATTAACCTTGTCCCATTGCATAGACCCTCAGTTGGATTCAAATTTCTTAGGAGTATAATGGGGGAGCCTTCTTTGAGTATGAGTTTGTGTGGAGGTAGGCCTTTTGGATTTAAAGAATTTAGAAAATCTTCATAATCTGCTTGATGTTTCTGGTCAACCGTTTTGTTAGAAACTCATATATGAATGCATATTTCCTGACAATCTGTTAATCATGATCTCATTAATTTCATCAACACAGCTGTTTGTTGGACACAACACACATCTATTTATCATTTGGTATGGATCAGATGAATACAAGCTTAGGTCAGGGAAGATGTTTTCAAGTAACTCGGTGGAGATAAGGGTGGACCAGAAAGATGTATTTGCAATTTTAAAAAAAAGGAAAGTAAAATATATAACAAAAAATGTATTAACCTGTTAGGAGACTCGTCCTTGCTATCATAAGGAATAACTAGTTGTTTTGGCAAAGATATCTGTTCTTGCTCATCAACTGGTTCGACGCCTTCTCCCACACATAATAAAAATTCATAAAAAGTTGGATTTGATATAATTCTCATATTGATCGTCAAAGAGAATTCATCTATTTATTGCCAAAGATGTGAATTTAGAAGACTTGAATCAGTGAGTTGTTATTTTGCAGCTTGGTCAATAATGGGTAATGTTGGACAAAAATCACCACCAAATACAACAATTTTCGTCCAAAAGGTTCATTAGAATCTATAATATCTTGAAGTAAATTATGAAATGCTTCAATAGCTTCTCGTTTTGGAATGGAAGTTACATCCCATAAGATAAGACTACATTCAAATATCAATTTTCCAATACAGCTATGCTTACTTAATTTTTATAACTTTTTTCTTTGAAAAATCAAGTGGGATTTTAAATCTTGAGTGAGTTGTCTTACCACCAGGAAGGATTGATGCTATAATACCTGATGTAGCAATAGCAATTGCAACATATCCCTGTTACCTTAGGAGAGCTCGATATAATAATTTTTTCCCAGTTCCACCAGGACCATCAATAAAAAAACTTCTACTGTTAGAAGCCAAAACTAAATCCAGTATCAAATCAAATATGTATTTCTATTCGTCATTCAACCTTGACTGTAATAATAAGTCTTCTGGATCAAACTGTATACTCTTCTCAATTTGTATTTCTTTAGTTTGATTTTCACGATAATCAATATGAAATTGATGATCATAAAAATGGTAATCAGCTAAACTCTTCCCCATTTGCTCCAAAGATTTATTAATATCTTGAAGAGCCATTTTTGCAATGTCATCAGATGTATAAGTACTATAAGAAGAAGCATATTGATAGTCAGAACAAAGGTCATGTTTGAATGTTTCCCAAAGCTGCTTAGGATTAGTTAGTGAACAATAGAACAGAAGCATAGCAAATAAAAGTCTAAGCGATGATGGCATTTGAAACATAACAGCCTTTCAAGAGTTTATTGTATATAAAAATCAGACGCTAGCAATCTCAATTGTAGTGCAGTCTCTCTGAAACAGTTTCTTTTTTCACCATTAATAGTTAACAAGTCATCAAATGATGTTGGTCCGTTAACATGTGTGAGTAATAACCACAGGTAATGCCTTTCTCCTTCTCTAAGGTCAACAGTAACCAATCTTCCTATAACTTTTTTTCGACTTCTCTGTGATCATGTTTTTGTTTTCCGATTCCAAACAAAATATTCAGGAAAATCTTTATATAAACATTTCATCTCTTCTGCCCTTTTTATTTGTCAAATTCATCTTAAAAAATTCAATGAGCATTGTTTTTGAGAAGTCAATTTTTCTAAACAAATAGAAAAGATCTGCATTTCTGTCAAAGGAAATAAACTGATGATCTGGGAGATGAACTTGGATTATATAAACTGATGGATTAATATAAGCCAGGTGAAATTCATATATACACCATAAAGCTTCAGGATGTGAAATCCAACGGCCTTCTTGAAAATTACTTATTTCATCAATATTAGCGGTGCTCTATTGATCGACAATACTAAAGTTCATAAGGTTATGGCCTTTAAAAACATATTTGTATAAGTATTTGACAAGCTTCACAGTTGAACATATTTCAACATTTATGTGACAATCAATTAGCATCAAGAGATATGGATTGTGAGGTACCACCAACCTATTATCATTCTCATGTCTGCAAATTTTAGCTTTTCTGCCATCATGTCTTCGTCTATAACATGGATAACTGTCCTCACCATGAACAGTAAAAGGAGAAAAATTCTTGGGATAATGATTTTTGCATGCACCGTTTCTTATGCAAGGGCAATCTTTACTCATAAAACCACAAGGATCATCAATCATATATTTAATGACAAGAGAATATAATCACAGCAGCTATAATCTAGTATTGTAGCAGATATGATCTAATCGTAGGAATCTTGATTTAACAATTTAGAATGTGGCTTAAGTATCAGTAATAAATAAGTATGAGGGAATCAACACTTTTGAAATTCAATAACATAAACAAATACGACCACATCTCCAAAGATTTGCTTTTTGATCAAGTCATTCTTCATAATTTTAAATTTAGCTCTAAATACTTTAGCCAATAAATCTACTCTATCTTGTGGTTTTTCATGAAATTTGAGATTGTTTTGTATCTCTCTCCACATAGGGTTGTAAGTCATGGTAAAAAAAAAATATCAGGTTTACCATACTTTCGTACCAAAGTCATTGCATCAAGATAACGTCGTTTCATGCCCCTTGGACCACTGATAAATGAAGTTAGGAGTACAACTCGACAACCAATTCTTGAACCTTCTGTTTGACTAACACTAACACTATCCAAAACACCTTGTAGTACTTCTGTCCATATCTCATTTTATCTTTTTTTATGGAAATCAAGTTGAGATGTTTCAATCTTTATATAAGTGCCCGCAACAAATTGTTGAAGCAGTTTGAGGTTATCGAGTAGCATAGATTTATCATTTTCTCTCATTTGGAGCTAATAACAGTAATATTCTCTAGCGGAAACAAAACCATCTTCGCAGTATACTTCATCCGTAGCTAGTAGCAAAGAAGGTGAATTTGAAAAATAAATAGTGGAATTAAATAATATCTTAAAAAAGATAAAACGGGAAAAGAAACTTGCCTGTGTTTTTCATAGCAAACAATTTAGATGGATCAGTAAAGGAGTTTAAATGAACATCAATTCCCTCATTAAAAACATTGCTTCTGTTTGTCTTTGAAATTAATCGCTTAATTCCATGATGCCATCTAGATTCACCATGAGGAAATAACAGAGGACATTGAAGAGGGTCATAACATGTATAATAAGATTGAATTCTATAACTTGTACCCGAGTGAGCATAGACTTGGATGTGAGGACATTTATTAATATGTTCATCGTCAATCTCAGTCCATATAACAACCACTTGTGATGCAGTAGGAAGATTATAAACACGTTGATCAAGGCTAAGATAACACCTTAGGATTATTGCATTATTCTCAACTGATGGAATCTCCCTAAGACTTCGAAAGAATTTGGCATAAGAATTATCTTTTAGAATTGCCATAATTAGTTTTAATGTATTCTCACAAAGTTTATCACAACTGTCAGTCCTTCTTTTTAGTTCCTCATCAGTATCAAAGAAATAGAGTTGGATTCTAGATACCTCATCAGTTTTTGAAACTAAACTTTGAAGGAAATGATAAACTTGAACCAGAACACGAAATGTATAAACCCCTTTCTTGTTTTTTGTTAGTTCTCGATCATACCTAGCTCCATAAGAAGTGAAAGCTAAGTTATTATTATATATACGGACATTCTTTTTGAAATGTTCTGATTCTTCATCATTGTCAATAAATAATCGCTTCAAAGCATATGACATTTGAGGGGCAATAACACAAATATGTCCTGATGAACAATAGAATGATGGAGGTTCAAGATAAAATTTCTTCGCATGACAATGTTCGCAATTTGGAACAAAACGAAGTTGTTAAGCCTCAACAGGTAAATTTTGTAAGGATGCTAACTTTGACGAAGGATGACGGTTTATGTCTTAAAATATATAAAAATAAGTTGTTGACTTTGTGTAGTAATAATATTACAAGTAGTAAAAATATAGGTTAAAAAAATTATACCTTGATCTTCAACACGTATCACTGAGTTAAGTTGGATTGGAAAAGAAGATAGAGTTGGATGATTTGAATTATGACATGTCATATTAGATGCTTGAAACGTTGATGTCATATCAACAATTTCTTCTTATTGGAGAGAAGAATGAGTTGGATCAAGGTGATTCATATTAAAATCGAGAGATAGATTTTCTAATAGTTGACCAGTTGATTGATGAATGTAGAGTTGGTCGTTGAAAGGTTCAATATTAATGAAAGAATCTAAATGTTGATCGCTACTGTTTGACAAACTGTAGGCAAAGTAGTGCATCTCTTTTTTATAGCACGAGTTTCTCATACTCGTCGTAAGAATTCTCACTTATCATTTTCTAACATTTCAGCGTACTTTTAACATCTCTTGGCATTTCTATCCATATCTGAATTCAAATAATATTTACGTTCTTCATATATCGATGTGTAATATTATTGAAATAATTTTAAATATCACAGCTATAAATATGTGAGAAATATATATATAAATCTATACTATTTATATTATTAAATATAATTTATTAATAATATTAAATACGATAAGATATATATATAAATATAAATGTATTATAAAAATTATTTAACGATGCTTAGGTACATTAATAAACGATGACTACAATTTTAAAATGTATCATTAAAAAACGAAGCAATAATCTCATTTTTATCGATGAATATAAGAGAGTGCATTTAACAAATCATATATTTAATAAAAAATTTTATCATGAATTAATAATATTTACTGTATTTGTTAATATAACAAAATACATATAAGAAACCATACGTTTCAGAAAGCAGCTTAATCATACATTTAACAAAAAAAGTAAATAAAGAAAAAAAGCAATCATCATATTAACGAGGAACAAATATAAACAAAATTTATATATTAATTTTTTTTGATAAAATTAGACATACCTGAATATCACAACAACGAACAAAGTTGTGGTAAGAGTGAATAATAAGAAAACCTAAAAATATTAAAGGAGAAATGTGATTAGGAAAAAGAATTTTAGGAAATGAAATGTTTACAAGATTAATTGTGGATATGTCGTAATAATTATGCAAATGAAAGCTACTTTAAATTGTTTATCATGTATTTTGTACAGACATAACAAGCACAAACGTAAATCCGAGAATTAGATTCAATGTTAGATAGGAATAATCCTTATGATTAATCAAATGTAGGTGATTGAAAACTTTTTATCGTTATAATTTATGAAAATAAGGTTTTTGAATTAATAATTTTCATATTTGAGATGTAAATGGATTACGTAACATATGAAATCATAACTATGTATATTTATTAAAGTTTAATGAAATAAATAGGGGCGAGTAACAATATATAATTAATAATTATAATAATTAAAATCAATTTTTAATTAAATTAACCTAATACTAAAAGACACGATTATGACTTTTTAATATGTAAAGTAATAGTTAACAAGAATTTTGAAGGAAAAGTTTGAATTTGTATATGAGTACAGTAAGAAAAGAAATAGATAAAAAGGAAATAACATTTTACAATAGTAAAAGTTGATCATTAAAAATACACATGGCTGTGACTTATTGGTCACAACCGTGAATGCTTTAAGATAAATTAGTAAATAATAAGTAATAACTCAAATAATTATAACTTTCTTAAAAACTTGACTTCCAATTGATGGTTGAAATTTTCACATAATAGCTTACGAGAAAAAATCAAACAGTTGCATTTTATAAACATCATCAAAATATTATCTTAAAAATCTAAAAATTAACATAATATAGTCGTAAAAAATGTAATATCTGTTATGTAATCATATAAACATGAATATCATAGACGTGATTGGTGAGATCTTCGATTTGAACACAAAAACGGCTAAAAATTTAATATACCGAATATGCAAAATTAGAATCAAACAATTAAATCAACTTTGTCAATAAGCGCAGATGACTATTAAAATTTTTGTATAACGAAAAAAAGTATAAAACAATTGCATTATATATTTCAGAGAAATGATAATAATCAATGAAATATAAAGACAATATTATCCAAAAAAATTATATATTAACTCGCAACATCTGAATAGGTAGAAAATTTAAATTTGACAAACCTAACATTCTAAATCACAAATGAAATTAATAAAAATTTAGTTAACAAAAAATTATGAAGAAGGATAAAGGATAACTTTCAGATCATTGTAGTCTCTTTTTTGCTGAAACAGGAAAGTTGAGTCGTTCGTAATATACACATTTTATAGTCTAAAGATGGAGAATTGTGTTTTGAGAAGTTAGGTTACAGAAGTTATGTTGGAGAAGAAAATATAAAGACGTTGTTTGATTTATTTATTAAAGAAATAATTATTATGTCATGTCTTTTAATTAGAAAGCGACTAATTATAAGCGACGATATGGTGTGATTGACTGATAGATTAACATGCCATGTAAAAAGATTTAATTTTGAACATCTCAATAAATATATTACAATTTATTATAATTAATCAGTTAATAAGTTTCTTTGTTAATGATAATTTTTAGGATATTTAATTTTAATATATATACGTGTCACAGGTGTATAATATATTATAATTAACCAATAAATCAATGATCATTTGATTAATGAATAAAATAAATAATTTTTCAATTAATTAATTGATATTATCATTATTATGATAGTCATATAAATAAATTTATACATCAATAAATTAATTATAACTGAATAAACAAAGCAGTTAATGATTAATAATTAAATTATAAATAAATTATATTTTAACAAAGCAATTATTTTTTATATGTGTTAAATATATAATAATTAATTTAATCAATTAATTATGTATAATTAATTAACTAACTACTAATATTTTAATTAATTAATTAATATTCTAATAAAAATATTATTACTTTATGTAGGTGTGAATTAAGAAAAGAAAAATAACATGCACTGTTGTTATTTAAGAAGTCACAACCGTGTATGGGAGTCACGTCTGTGACTACTAAGTCATACGCATGATGTGATTTAGTTTCAAATAGAGTTTCAATAATTATTTAAAATATGTAACTTGGAGGATTTTATTAATCATTAATTTTTATTAATCAGTAATAATAACCAATCATTAATAATAACTAATGGAAGTGTTATTTAGAATTAATAAATTAATGAATACAAGAATCAATAATGTAATATTAATGACAAGTATTATTAAGGAATTAATAGACATTATTATTATCATCACCAATAGCCGTGCATATTTATATATATACATAATATATAATAATTTAATTAATCAGTATTTAATCGATACATTTAATGATAATTTTAATTAATCATTATTATTATTATTGCTAGCGTGAATTGTCATGACTATGACTTGTTAAGTCACAGGCGTGGATATTTATATATACATAATATATAATAATTTAATTAATTATTATTTAATCAGAGAATTAAATAATTATTTTAATTAATTTTTATTATTATCATTACTGTTGCAGTGAATTGTCATGGCTGTGTCGTGTGCATGTACATATATACATAATCTATTACTAGCAGATTAATATTGTGCAAATGTGCAGTAATAATGCCCTATTAATTTAATTTGTTATGTTATAATATAATTTTAATGTATAAATAAATGTGGAAAATTTAAAAATTTTGTAATGAAATTATAAGTAAAATTTAAAAATTTGTAATTAATTTATAAATATATAATTTTAATGTAT
>JAOQMP010041343.1:0-11415 GCA_027563575.1 Erythroxylum pedicellare | reverse complement strand
TTTTAAAGAAGAAATTAGAGACTGAGCAGAAAATGAAAATGCAGAAACATGACAGTGAAGGAATGCCAAAAACGTGAAATATATGTGTGTGTGTGATTTTCTATTTTTGATTGATGACTATAAAAAATGATTGATTCTAGAACTTTTTGTGAATGTTTAGAGCATAATGGAAGTCAAAAATGGGGGTTGAAATAAGTTAGAAATGGTTTAAATGAATGAAAAGAAAAGAAGAAGAGAACAGAAGAGAAAACAACAGTCGGAAGAAGGAAGGAGAATAAAGTCGCAATCGTGCTTTAACATGATCACAACATTCAAAACTGACTTAAGATCTCGTGATCGTGCTTCACCACGATCACGACTTCTATGGCTACTGGAGAGAGGTGCAATTTTGAAAATCCTGGATTCTTTTACTTATATCTTGTCTTATAGACATCCAAATGACTTGATTCTTAAACCAATAGACTCCAAACACATTTTTCTACCTCTCCATAAAAATTGGTAATCTTCTGAATTGATTTGGAAAATTGATTGAATGAAAGTGAGGGAATATGTTGGAATAGTATGAACTGGAATATCTCACTAAACATACTTCAGTATTTTGATTATATCATGACTTATGGTGATCCACATGAGATGATTATTAAATTATAGTAAACTAGACACATAGGTCTACAAATTGTCTGAAGAGGTAGAATTTTAATTCTGTCTCTAAGAGTTTCAATTTCTAGATTGAAATTAAGTACAAAATATTGTTCCTGTTAAGAATAGTCCGAGATATTTTAAGTATATCTTTCAAAATACTGAACCAAATTGAATGATCTTAGTATCATTAGAAACTCAAAAGATAGGAGGGCAGGTTTCTAGAAGAAAGTGTTGCCAAAATTACTTCATTTTTAGGGTCAGAAAGAACATGTAGAGTTGACCCGAAATGATGTTTCAGAAAAAAAACTGGTTTGACCAATAAATTGTGATTATAATGGTTTTGTTGAGACATGAACCCTAATTATAAATGATACTTAAGAGAGTTTAATATTAGATTGATAATGTGATGAGAATAATGGAAAATACCTAAAAATGTCGTTGAACATGCATTATACATTTTTGCATATACACATATATGCACCTATGAATACTTATGATTGTGCATTTATTAATGTGTGTGCAACATGCGTATTTCATAATTGTGATGTGAAGGTTAAATTTTTACATTCAAACGTTTCTAGATCATAAAAGCTAATGTTAATATGAACTGTACTGTGAGTAGACCTGGATGGTCTTACTTTACTGTTTGTTTTTTTATATTGTGTTGGTTCCTGACAATACATATCTGAGGAGTTTGATAAATGTGAGAACATTGAAGTGCTCCTTGTACGTGAATTTGATTGAAATAAGTGTATACAACTTGATTGTTAAATGCCGGACCAAGGTTCGATGATAAATGTATTATGAATATACATTTGCATATGAATGAAAAAGTGATTCTCAACTTTAATGTTGAATGCCGGACTAAGGTCCGATGATAAACGCATGTGATTGAATGAGAATATGCAAATGTGATTGATGCATTTCATTACATGAATACATGAAAGATAAAGGCAATTATCACCAGAGTAGCCACCAAAAAAGAGCTTAGAGCTCAGAATGTGAAAAAGAGCCTAGTGCTCAGATAGTGATTAAGAGCCAAAGGCTCACTACATAAAATGAGCTCAATATCTCCAATAAATACGGGACAGTTATTAATTAGCCCGGTATCCACAATGGATATGGGACAGTTATAGGCACTTGGTCACAACAACATAATAAATTAAAGTGAGTCCTATGAGCACTACATGTATGTATGATATGTGTATTTTAAATCTTTTAATGATTTTGAATGTGAATTGTATGTGTTATGTGATTGAAAACTCACCTAAAATTTGCAATATGTTTTAGGCTCAAAAGAATACCCCGTTAGGCTAATGGGAGTATAGCCACTGCATTCAAGTGAGAGGCAGAGATCGAGATCAGTTCGTGTCTGTATAGAATTTTCCAGTAATTTTTGTATTAAGGAATGTATTTCGAAATTATTGTACAATGTGTAACCTAATGCATTTATATTGTAATGACATTATGATTATGAGTGTTTTGTATCTGAAAAATATTGGTAACACTTGTAAATGAAAAATGTTTATAAAATAAAATGGGCCCAATTTGATGATTGATTTTTGCATACATGTGCATTGTTTTGAAAAAAAATTATAACGAGATTTTACTAACTGAGTGCACTAGAATGCCTCCCTTGTAGGGCACAAACCTGGATATTACTCAGAATGTCGGGTACTTGTCTTGCGAGAATGGGGTGCTACATTAAAGTTGTATGAAGGAGTTAAGTTTTGGAAGTAGTTTGAAGTTTATAGGTAAGTGAACCTTCGGTTCACTTATCCCATGATCGTGGGAATTGTAAGGCATATTCCCACGGTCATAGAAAAGGGTTAGGAAGGTGAAAAACTTGGTTTTGTGCAATTGTTTACATAAATAAGGTTAAGGAACTTAATAATGGTTTAATTGAACCTAATTGAGCTTGAAAATGAACCCAATTGATGTTAGATTAATTGAGTAATAGTTCATTTAAGAATGTGTGGTTAGTGCATATTGTGTATTTATGGAGTGTTTATGGATGAATGAGTCCTTATTAATACAAATGTGTTTCAAATGAGTTTTATGATGTGAATTGATTATGATTGTTTGTGAATTTGGAATTTGTGTAATTATATCAAATGTGTAAATACATAAGGTATTTAATAGTACATTATTGCATATGTTTATGCTCATAAGGTTTGTTAAGTTTGTTTGGATGTACATGTATATGTTTGATTTGAGGAAAAAGGGAATAAGGACATATATTGCATAACATCTTTTGTATAAGATTCTAAAATGTGAAATGGTTTGTTTTAAAACTGTCAAGTCCTAGTCGTGGGTCAATAGGGATGCCTAGAAGGGTCTGCAACTGCTCATATAACCAGACACTAAGGTGTCTTCTTTGCCAGGCAATTCGGTGTCTCCTGATTTTAGAAACTTATGTGTCTTCTGTTTCTTCATATACCAATCATGGTATCTTTTGTTCTGGTCTTGTTACCCACTTTTGTAAAAAAAAATTAGAAGTCTAATATGTTTTGTATTATGATACATGTTTAGTTTTGATATAAGCAAATTATGTTTTGATACAAAACAAATTATGTTTTGATAAAAGATAAGCCTTTATTTGATATAAAACAAGTTCTGTTCTGACATAAGTTATACTTTGATATGAAAGGATTATATCTTATTCTAATATTCAATTCTAATATTTGTACATTCTATTTTGATATTTATAAGTTTTGTTTTGATGGGAGAATGCTCTGAATCTATATCCATCAAATTATGTTTTGAAGTATAATGTTTGGATTACTCTGTAATTTGAACAATTAAAGTTTGTATATGAATTGACATGATACATTGCAAGTGAATGCTATATACGACTGTTAGAAATAGTCACTAGTTTATATCTTGTTTAGTTATTCTCCACTAAGCTATATTCCTAGCATGGTAGTTTTGCCTCCGTGTAGGTTCTAATAAGAAGGTTAAAGACTGGGACAAGGACTACCATAGTGGCCAATGAAGAATGTGTTTAGTTTGAAATTTATTTTATTTTGAAAGATGTATATTTGAGTTTTCGAGTTGTATCTAACAATATGAGACACTTTGTATTTTGATTTAATGGTTTGTAATAACCTTATTATAGGATGGATTATGTGTAAGGCATGTATGATGATAAGTTCATTACATATGATGCGTGATATGGTTTGCTTATAACAACATCTAATGATATGTATTGTATGTTTGCATGAGTTTCTGGGAATGCATGTAATGAATGTTTAGTATGATTTGGATTGCTTCAATTCTATTTTATGTAGCATTTGCATATCCTCCCAGGGCGTATATGGGTGTTACATTGTTTGGTATCAGAGCATAGTTTAGGCAATTCTGGTTTAACCAGCACTTAATTATTGCTTATACTTGGATGTAAGAGTTATGTTTGGCCTAATGTGGTTTGTCCCACATTTTGATTTTAAATTTGAGTATGGAAAGATATCAAGAAGTCATTGATGAGGTTGTGGAGAGTAATAATCCTGTATGATCTCATCCATCTAAATCGCCCTCTAGCGTCAATCGAGGTGAAGCTGAAGTACCACCACCTCCACCTCTAGCTTAGGTGGAGGCTTTGGTTAAGTTGTTGCAAGACATAATGACTTTGCTACACCGTATGATGACACCCAAAGTTTCTATTGATCAGTTGCTAAAGTATAGAGCTGAGGAATTTACTGGAACATCTTTAGAGGAGTCTGAAAAGGCAAATTTTTAGTTAGAAAAAGTGAAGAGGGTGTTAGATGAAATTAGTTCCCCATCAAATCAGATGGTACACTGTAATGTCTCTCTTCTTTAGGGAGTAGCCTATGAATGGAGGAAGTATGTTTTGAGGAATCCTTAGTTATCAGAGCTTCTAACTTGGGATTTCTTTTTCCAAGAGTTTAAAGCCAAGTATGTGACCGAAGCTTATAGAAAGGAGAGGTGGAAGCAGTTTTTGAACCTGAAGTAGAGAAATCTGTCTGTTGCTAAGTATGATAGAGAGTTCAATCAACTTAGCAAGTATGCCCCTGAACCTGCACTTACTGAGGAGTTTCGTCTCATCACTTTGAGGATGGTTTGAATGAATCAAAACATCTGGCAACATTCACTCTTTTACAACAAGTGAGTTATCTCAACTGGTGCAAGCTGCTATTAAGAGAAGCAAGTGATGGTGAAGAGAGAAAGGGTTCAGCGAAGGGGTTGTTCTAGAGGAGGTCAATCTTCGGGCAAGCGGAGTTGTGAAGGTGTTTCCTCTGCACCAAAATTTTCTCAAAGATCTATAGCTCGGGGAAAACGACAAAACTTTCCCTCATCGACTATCCTCTGTGGGCCAAGGTTATGGTATTTCGAACTACCCTCATTTCTCCAAATACCATCAGGGAACTTGTTTGAATGTTACGGGTGCATGTTTCCGATATGGCAGCACTGAGTACCTGATAGCCAATTGCCTTATGAGACAGTCTCAAACGTTACAAGCTAGTAGGGAGGTCTCTCATGCATCTGCTAAAAACAAAGGATAGGGTAAAGGTTATGGATGATCTAATTAGTTCAGACCTAATCTGAGTACTCATTCAGAAATTGTTTATCAACCTGTTATACCTTCTGTTCCAGCTTGAGCTTATGCTTTGAAAGCTCGTGAGGATCAGGATGCACTGGAGGTTATTGCGAGTATTATTTCTCTCTTTAATTCTAAAATGTGTGCTTAGATTGATCTTAGATCCACTCATTTTTATATCTGTATTGGAGAAATGTCTGATAAAGAGATGCTTATAGATCAGTTACACTGTGACATTCATGTAACCAGTCCTTTGGGTAGTAGTGTGTTGGTTAATCAGGTCTATAGAAACTATCTTATTATGATCCATGGATGTGAATATATTGCAGATCTAATTAGATTGCCTTTTCATGAATTTGATTTGATTCTAGGTATAGATTGGTTATCCAAGCATCAAGTAGTAGTTGATTGTAGTGATAAGAAAGTTGTGCTTATCAAACCTGATCAACTTGAAATGATCATTCGCACTAGTTCCTTGGCTAGTGTGGTGTCTGCTATACAAGCTTAAAATTTCCTTAGGAAGGGATGTGAAGCTTATCTAGCTTTTGTGTTTGATTCTAAGAAGGAGGGGGTAAATTGCAAGATATTCCAATCGTGAGCAAATTTCCAGATGTGTTTCCTGAAGAGCTACTCAGACTCCCTCCTAAAAGGGAAGTGGAGTTGTCTATTGAAGTTATGCCTGGTATTGCTACTATATCCAGGGCACCGTATATGATGGCTCCCACTGAAATAAAGGAGTTGAAAGTGCAGTTGCAAGAATTTCTGGATAAGGGGTTCATTCGACCTTGTGTCCCAACTTAGGAAGCACCGGTTTTGTTTGTTAAGAAGAAAGATGGTACACTTCGGACATATATTGATTACAGAAAATTGAACAGAGTCATAATGAAGAATAAGTATTTGTTGCCAAGGATAGAAGATATGTTTAATCAATTGAAAGATGCAGGAGTATTTTCAAAGATAGATCTGCGATTATGATACTATGAACTTTAGGTAAAGGATGTGGATATTTTGAAAACTTTATTCAAGGCCCATTATAGACATTATGAATTCTTAGTAATGCTATTAGGGTTAACTAATGCTCCAGTTGCATTCATGGATCTGATGAATAAAGTGTTTAGGCCCTATTTAGACCAGTTTGTTGTGGTGTTCTTAAATGATATCTTGGTCTATTCTAAGAATGAACATGATCACGTTCAGCATCTTTGGATTGTGTTACAAACCCTGTAAGAAAACAATTGTATGCTAAGATGCTAAGTGTGATTTCTGGCTTCGGGAAGTATCTTTTCTAGGACATGTTGTTTCTTCTCAAGGGATTAGGGTTGATCCTAGTAAGATTGAAGCAATTATTAACTAGAAACTGCCACAAAATGTAACAAAAGTGAGAAGTTTTTTGGGTTTGCCAGATTACTATGGCCAGTTTATGAAAGGTTTTCGGTGACAGCATCCCTTGTGACAAAATTGCTACAGAAAGAAGTGAAGTATGAATAGTCTACTAGTTGTCAAAATAGTTTTCATCAATTAAAAAGAATGCTTACTGAAGCTCCTGTATTGGCTCAACCCACTTCTGGTAAGGAGTATGTTATGTATACTGATGCATCTAGAAATAGTTTGGGTTATGTTTTGATGCAGGATGGAAAAGTAGTTACATATGCTTTGAGGTAATTAAAACCTCACGAATAGAACTACCCTAAATATGATCTTAAGCTTGCAACAGTAGTGTTTTCTTTGAAATTTTGGTGACACTACTTATATGGTGAAAAGTGTAGGATCTTCATTGATCATAAGAGTTTGAAGTATCTGCTTACCCAGAAGAAACTTAATCTGAGACAACGACATTGGTTGGAATTGTTTAAAGATGATGACTTTATTGTCGATTACCATCCAAGTAAGGCTAATATTGTGGATGATTCCTTAAGTCGTGAGACCATTTCGGCTTTGTCAATGCAGAAAGGTGAATGGGAACTTGTAACTAATGGACCTTTAATAGCTCAATTAAAAGCTAGGCCTACCTTCAAGCAAGAGATTTGTGATGCTCAGAAAGTTGATGATAAGTTGTAAAAACTTATCTTGGCTACCTAGGAAGGCAAACAACCTGAGTTTTCTTAAAAGGAGATGGTGATTTGTATTATAAAGATCAATTGTGTGTACCAGCAAATGATGAATTAAAGAGAAAGTTATTTTCTGAGGCCTATAATGTTGTCTTTACTATGCATCGTTGTGAAAATAAGATGTATCAAGATCTAAAGCAGCATTACTAGTGTTGGGTATGAAACGAGATGTTATAGGCTATGTGTCAAAATGTTTGACATGTCAATAAGTTAAAGCTGAACACTAGGTTTCATCTAGTTTATTACATGCTATTTCGATTTCTCAATGGAAATGGGATAACATTACTATGGATTTTATTACTAGACTTCCTCTCACTTAAAGGAAGCATGATGTTGTATGGTTGATTGTGGATAAGTTCACTAAGTTTGCTCGCTTTCTGCTTGTTCATCCTGATTATTCTTTAGATAGGCTTGTAGATATATATGTGAATGAGATAATGAGGTTGCATGGGGTGCCACTATCTACTATTTTTAATCATGATCCTCAATTTACTTTAAGATTCTGGAAATGTCTGCAAAAGGCTTTGGGTACTCAAGTCAAGTTCAGTTCCACTTTCCATTCCCAGACAGATGGACAATTTGAACGAGTTATCCAAATATTAGAAGATATGCTTAGGGGTTGTGTGTTAGAATTCTCGCAAAGTTGGGATAATTATATTGCATTAATGGAGTTTGCTTATAACAATAGTTATCATCCTAGCATTGGCATGGTGCCTTATGAAGCTCTATATGATAAGAAGTGTAGAACTCCAGTGTGTTGGATAGAATTAAGTGAAAATAAGATGATTGGGCCTAATATTGTGAAAGATACTGAAGAAAGAGTTCAAGTTATTCAATAAAGATTGAAAGATGCCAGTGATAGGTAGAAATCTTATACTAACCTAAAAAGAGGAGATATTGAGCTTCAAGTAGGAGATAAGGTATTCTTGAAAGTATCACCATTAAAACACGTACTTCAGTTTGGGAAGAAAGGTAAGCTTAGCCCACAATATATCAATCCTTATAAGATCCTTAAGAGAGTCGGACTAGTAGTTTATCAGTTAGCTCTTCCTCAAGAGTTAGCCAAGTGACATGATGTGTTTCATGTTTTGATATTGAGAAGATTCCTATGCACATAAGATTCCTATGCAAGAAATTCAAGTACAATCAGATTTGACTTATGAAGAAGGGCCTGTATCTATTTTAGCTAGAGAAGTCTTACAACTCAGGAACAAGAAAATACTTTTAATGAAAGTACTATGGAAACACCATATACTCGAGGAAGCAACATGGGAACCAAAAGAGACCATAAGGGCTCAGTATCATCAACTATTTTGATCAGGTATGAATTTTAGGGATGAAATTCTTTTAAGGGGAGAGAATTGTAAGGCTCCAAATTGTACCTTAGTTGGAATGTTACATGTTCATAAAAGTACATATGTGTTAGGTGTTAAAAATAGTGAGATGATTGAGAATTGCATTTGACTTGAATTTCGGTTTAATGGATCCTACTTAGTGAATTGGAATTAATTGATACCATTAGATAATTGAGGTATTAAAATGTACATTTGGACTAGGAAATTTTCAAGTGGCAAGATAAGTTAGAACATAAAAATTAGAATCACTAAGCCTATGAGTTAGTGACATTTGACATAGTTGATGCATTGACAAATGATATACTCAGTAAATTGACAAGCGAAAACAATGAGTGAGAGACAAATGACCTAATATATTGGTGACAATTGGCATCTCCAATATGGAATAAATAAAGGACATGCATATTGACATATGTTGTTACAACTTAATGACACCTAGCATTGGATAAGGCAAGTTTCTACTGGAGAAATTTTTGTTTTGCTCATTCTTCACTATCTTGCACTCTCTCCACCAAAACTCTCTCATTTCCTCTCAACTTCTGAAGTTTTTGCTTGATTTTGGGATTGTCAACACTTAAGAATCTTTGTAAGTTACTGCATTAAGAAAACTACTTTATACTAGCTTCTATTTTGTTATCATCTTAATCTTAAGATCATCTTACAATTGTCTTCATTTTGGAAGTGTGTTGGTGGCATGAAGGGCGAGATTACTTGGTTCTTTGAAGAAGGAACTTGAAGTTAATCATGTAAGGGAATTCTAAACTTGATAGCATGCTGAGTTATGAGTTAGATGATGTTTGAAATGAACAGAATATGTACTAAACTGATGATGAATTGAGGTCTAGAACATGATAGTTGTTGATATCTTTTTCTTTGAATTTTTATACATGAAAAATCATAGATTGTGAGATGTTTAATGAATGATTTTTTAATTGGTTTGGACATGAATTTCATGTGGAATTAAGGCATGAATAAGGTGGAATTGAAGTGGAATTGATGAACTTTGGTAAAGGGGTGTTAAAGTTGTATAAAGGAGTTAAGTTTTGGACATAGTTTGAAGGTTGTAGGTCACTTATCCCATGATTGAGGGAATTATAAGGCATATTCCCCCGGTCTTGAAAAAGGGTTAGGAAGGTGAAAAACTTGGTTTTGTGTAATTGTTGACATATATAAGGTTAAGGCACTTAATAATGGTTTAATTGAACTTAATTGAGGTTGAAAATGAACCTAATTGATGTTAGATTAATTAAGTAATAGTTCATTTAGTTATGGATTGTTAATTGAGGTAATTACTTAAGGAATGTGTGGTTAGTTAACAATGTATATTTATGGTGTGTTCAAGGATGAATGAGTCCTTATGAATACAAATGTGTTTCAAATGAGTTTTATGATAAGAATTGATTATGATTGTTTGTGAATTTGGAATTTATGTAATTATATGTGTAAATACATAAGGTATTTAATACTACATCATTGCATATGTTTATGCTCATAAAGTATGTTAAGTTTGTTTGGATGTGCATGTATATGATCAATTTGAGGAAAAAGAGAATAAAAACATATATTACACAACATCTTTTGTATAAGATTCTGAAATTTGAAATGGTTTATTTTAAAACTGCTAAGCCCTAGTCGAGGGTGAATAGGAAAGCCTAATAGGGTCTGTAGCTACTCCTGTAACTAGACACTTTGGCGTCTTCTGTGCCATACACTTCGGTGTCTTCTGATTTTAGACACTTATGTGTCTTCTGTTTTAGAGATTTAAGTCTCTTGTGTTTCAGATACCAATCATGGTATCTTATGTTTTGTTCCCGTTACCCACTTCTATAAAAAGGTTAGCAGTCTAACTTGTTTTGTATAATGATACATGTTCAGTTTAATATAAGCAAATTCTGTTCTGATACAAAGCAAATTATTTTCTGATAAGCTATGATCTAATACAAAACAAGTTCTATGCTGACATAAGTTATACTTTGAAAGGATTATATCCTATTATGATATTTATTCATTTTGTTTTGATATTTATGAGTTTTTTCTAATCTGAGAATTCTTTGAATCTATATCCATCAAATTATGTTTTGAAGCATAATGTTTAGATTACTCTGTAATTTGAACAATTAAAGTTTGTATGTGAATTGAAATGATACAGTGCATATGAATGCACTGTCGACTATTAGAAATAGTCGCCAGTTTATATCTTTTTTAGTTATTCCCCACTAAGCTATATGCTTAGCACGGTGGTTTTGACTCTGTTTAGGTTCTGATAAAAAGGTTAAAGACTAGTACAAGGACTATTATAGTGGCCAATAAAGATTGTGAGAGGTTTTGGAATTTGTTTTGTTTTAAAAGATGTATATTTAAGTTTTTAAGTTGTATCTGACAATATGACACAGTTTGTATTTTGTTTAATGGTTTGTAATAACCTTATTATAGGATGGATTATGTTTAAGGCAAGTATGATTATAAGTTCATTATATATGATGTATGTTATGGTTTATTTATAACAACATCTAATGATTTGTATTGTATGTTTGCATGAGTTTCTAGGAATGCGTGTAATGAATGTTTAGTATGATTTGGATTGTTTTAGTTCTATTTTATATAGCATCTACATATCTTCCTAGGGGGTATATGGGTGTTACAATATAAGATGTTGACTTTAATTATTCAATTTAGAGAGTAATCAAACTATTAATTGCATCATAACAAAACATAAATTCATCAAAACATAATATACTTACATCATAACATA
>JAOQMP010041318.1:0-11416 GCA_027563575.1 Erythroxylum pedicellare | reverse complement strand
GTTGATTCAATCTTGCATTTGAATTCGCTCAAATTGTTTAAAAGAATTATCATTTTGAAGAAATTTTCTAAAATGGTATCATTTTTGTTGAGTAGACCTCTAAGTCTAAGTTCAACCTAAACTTTAATTTATTTAAATTCAAGTTCATCATATTAATTTATGTTAGACCGAATTAGAATTAGTTGTGCCAGACTAGGTCCAAATTTCATTCATAAGCATAAATAATATTCTTGTTTCTTTTATAGATTCCACGATTGTACGGTTTCAATTTTATTCTGTGTTCTTTTAAACCATATTTTCTCTTCTTGGGTGAATTACTAGGTTGTCACACTGTTATAAGCCTTTATCTTTATTGTATGATCATAATATAGGCTTTGAAATCACACAAAGAAAATGAGTACGAGCAAAATTCAAGGTTTAAATTTTGTGGTAGAAAGTATCATAATTGAGCATATTAAGACTAGTGTCATATTTATCTTCTTCAAGCCAAGAGTCTGGAAGTAACTAAATAATTAACCCAAAAAGCAATGAAGAGCTTTATATAAATGAGTTTATGTTACTACCAGCACTTGTTCAAAAAGATCTACCTATTGGGTACATCCCAAAAGATAGTTTTGAACTTAACAATGGAGAACTCAGCCTTCAGATGCTAATACAATAGTTATTTTTATACGCTAAGCTTTGTTATAATTTTGAAAATATTCACTTGTCCGAAGAAATAAGCCTTCTTCGATCAGATTTGAGTGTCATCTCAAGTAAACATTCGAACCATTCCTCAACCCAGTAGTTGTGAATTAATTGAACTCAGGTGTGTCTTGAGGATGTTAGGTAAGATTTAGCCAACTACGGACCCAATCTGTTTCCATACCTATTTGAAGGCTAGCTTAACTAACAGTATTTAACATTAATCACTACCCATTCTCAATCTTAATTTTCTTATATTATCTATTGTGTAAAAAGTTGTATCAACTTTCCATCAAACAGTCTAAAAGCAGTAGCAAAATTCACATAAACCCTCCAGGTTTAGTTGGTAAGACATGTGATGTACAAGAATATCTAATAAGATCAATCCATGAGAAAATCTTATCAGCTAAAGTATTTATAAACAATTGTAGAAATCATGTACAAAACTTGCAAACTCGAATATGAAGGTGAATTGGATCAAAAGATAGCTACTTCTTTCATTGTATTCTGAACTTGTATGTCTTGAGTGTGCTGAATACATTTGCTTCAAATTCAAAAATACAATGATGCTTGGACTTGACAGAACATGATGAATTATCTCCTAATACAAGTAATCTATACCTACTACATTACAACACAACTTAAACTTTACAATAACACTAAATCAAGTTACATTCTAACACTCCTCCTTGATGCAAGTTCTATTGAAAACTCCAAGCTTTTCCCTAAGATGCTCAAATCGAAGTTTCTGTAAATTCTTAGTAAAAATGTTAGCAATTTGTTCCTCTAATGAACAATGTAGCAACTTCACTTGGTTTTCTTTCTCAGCTTCTCGAATGACATGATATTTGATTTTGATGTGCTTGGTCTTTCCATGAAAAACAGGATTTTTCACCATTGCCATAGCAGATTTGTTATCACAAAAAATTTCAGTAACCTTCTCCAACTTGAAATTCAAATCAAGCAAAACTTTTCTTAACCACAAGCATTGATTCACAGCAGATGAGGCAGCAAAATATTCAGCTTCAGCAGTGGATTGAGCAATTGATCCTTGCTTCTTTGTGCTCCAACAAATCATGGCTGATCTAAGAGGAAAGCAATACCCTGATGTGCTCTTCATATCTGTTAGTGATCTAACCCAATCACTATCAGTAAAACCGATCAACTTCACACAACCAATTGGTTTATAGTGCAGTCCATAGTCGAGAATGCCATGTAAGTACCTCAGAACCCTTTTGACACCCTTAAAATGAAGTTCAGAAGGAAAATTCATGAATCTAGATAGCAGACTTGTGATGAACATAATATTAGGTCTTGTAATTGACAAGTAAAGCAAAGAACCATCAAAACTTCTATAAAGAGTAGCATCAGTTAAATCAGATCCATCCTCAGGAATTAGTTTAGTTCCTTGAACTCATGGAGTGCTAACTGATGTGCATTTTCCTAAGCTAAACTTCTTTAATAGTCCTCGAGCATATTTTTCTTGAGAAATGAAGATCCCATGTCTGCTTTGCTTAACCTCCATTCCCAGAAAATAAGACATCATTCCTAGGCCATTCATCTCAAAGACATGTTCCATTTTAGTCTTAAAATCCTTTATAGCCTTCAGGTTATTTCCAATTATAAAAAAATCATCAACATATACTGAAACCACCAATGTTTCAGTTCCAGAAAGTTTGACATACAATGTGACTTCATTACAACTTTTCTGAAAACCAAAATTCAAAAGATACTCATCAATCCTTGCATACCATGCCCTTGGAGCTTGCTTGAGTTAATACAAGGCCTTTTTTAACAAGCAAACCTTATCAAGATCGGTTACAAATCCCTCAGGCTGCTCCACAAAAATTTCTTCTTCAAGTATGCCATTTAGGAAGGCACACTTGACATCTAGTTGGAAAACTTGCCATTTAAGATGGGCAGCAATGGAGAGACGCATTCTGATGGTATCAAACCTTGCTAGTGGAGAAAAAGTTTCATTGAAATCTATCCCACACTTTGAGCAAACCCCTTGACAACCAATCTTGCTTTAAACTTATTGATTGTCTCACCCGGATTAAGCTTAACTTTGAAAATCCATTTCAGGCCAATTACTTCCTTATCAGCAGGTTTTGAAACTAAGATTGAAGTTTCATTTTTTTTGATCATTTGAAACTCCTCCTCCATTGCAGCTCTCCATTTTTCACAATTCAATGCTTCATTGATGTCAGAAGGTTCATACAATGCTACATTACATCTAGTATAGATGTCATCAAGTGTTCTTGTTCTTCTAACAACAACTTCATCTTTAGGATCTTCATCAACTTCATTCTACTGCGCTACAACACCTTCATTAAGTGCATTTGGAGAAGAGAAAGAGACAGGTTTCTTTGTCCAATCCCACACATTAGCTTCATCAAATTTCACACTTATGCTCACATGAACTCGACTAGTAAGAGGATTCACAATTCTATATCCTTTAGAAGAACCATTATAGCTAACAAGAATTCCAAGCTCAACACGTTGATCAAGCTTGTCTCTCTTTGCTTCAGGAATGTGAGAGTAACATACACTGACAAAAATTCTTAAATGAGCAACTGAAGGTTTAGCTCCGAACCATGCCTCAAAATGTGTTTTTCCTTCAACAGCTTTGGTGGTAAGTCTATTTTGTAGATATATAGCAGTGTGAATCGCTTCAGCCCACAAGGTTTTAGGTAAACTCTTCTCCAGCAGCAAGCATCGAGCTATGTTCATGATGGTTCTGTTTTTTCTTTCATAAACACCATTTTGCTGAGGGGAGTAAATAACAGTCAGCTGATGAAGAATTCCAATAGCTTGAAGAAATTCCTTGAAGGCATGAGATGTGTATTTAGTCCCATTATCTATCCTTAAGGTCTTGATGGACAAGCCACATTGATTTTCAGCTAATGCTTTAAACTTGTAAAGCATTCCAACACTTCACTTTTTTGTTTCAAAAAATAAACCCAACAATACCTTGAAAAATCATCTATGAATGGAAGAAAGTACTTGTTGGAGTTGATTGTGGCAACACTCATTGGGCCACACACATCTGAATGCACCAGTTAGAGTTTATCATTTGCTCTTGAAGCTTGATTTAAGGGAAAGGGAGACTTCTTAATTTTCCCATTTGACAGATTCCACACACACCAGAATTGTCACTTATAGGATTCAGATCTTGTACAAGTTCTGATTCCTGGAGTTGCTTTAATGAGTTGAAGTTGGTGTGTCCAATTCTTTTGTGCCAAAGACAAGTGTTGTCTTAAACACATATATGCATTCTAGCTGCTGCATTAGACAATTCGATAGGAAAATTCCTCCTCTTCATAGTAACAGACAAGATTTCTGTCCCTGATGAGTCTTTAATGATGCAAATTTTGTTTTCAAAAAATAGTTTGTAATCCTTCTCAAGTAATTGACCAACACTTAGCAAATTTATGTCAATTTCGAGTATGTATAAGACATCTGACATGTTTCTTGTTCCAAAAGGAGTTTGGACAAGAATTGTACCTTTTCCTTGAGCATTCACCAATCTGCCATCTCCAAGTTTCACTTTGTAAGCAAATCTTCGATTAAGATCCTTGAAAATAGAGGAATCAGCTGTCATGTGGTTTGTGCATCCACTGTCAATAAGCCAAACTACAGAG
The DNA here is from genome assembly GCA_027563575.1 of Erythroxylum pedicellare. Classification (NCBI taxonomy): domain Eukaryota; kingdom Viridiplantae; phylum Streptophyta; class Magnoliopsida; order Malpighiales; family Erythroxylaceae; genus Erythroxylum; species Erythroxylum pedicellare. The sequence goes on along the minus strand of JAOQMP010041318.1, from coordinate 7,088 downwards.
GAATGAGCAGCTACAAACATCTCCTCCATGGCAGCAAATAGCTCTTCTTCATGCTCCTCTGAAATTTCAGCAACTTGTGCAGGTTGAGCATGAGCTTGCTTCTTTTAGTGTGACTTGTAAACCTTCTCTATGTGACCAAAGTGTTTGCAAGCCTTACATTGCACATTTGATCTAAACCAATAAAAATCTGATATGTGGTTACTCTTTTGACAGTGAGGATAGGGAGGAAACTTGTCCCTTTTAAACCTCCCTATATTCAGTTCTCCTTTCCCTTCTTGTTATGTGAGAATTTTTTGTGACAAGAAGACTTGAACTTGTGAGCAGCTGCATATGCTCCTTCATTTTAACGCTCCTCTTCTCGAAAAGCCTTCCTTTGTTCCATAGCTTGCAATGCATTTGTAAGTTCTGTGATAGTGATCTTATCCATGTCCCAATTGTCTTCCAAAGATGAGATTTTTGATTCAAATCTTTCAGGAAGTGTCACCATGACCTTCTCCACAATTCTCTTATCTTCAATATGTTCCCCTAATAGCCTTATCTCATTGATAGTCTTCATAACTCTATTAACATAATCTTTGATTTTATCCGATTCCTTTATGCGATGCATCTCAAACTCTTTCCTTAGGTTGAGTATTTGCATCTTCCTTGTCTTGTCACTGCCCTGGAACTCTTGCTTCATCCTTTCCCAAGATTCTGTGGCAGATTCACAATCTATGATCCTTGTAAAGATCACATCATCCACAGCCTATTTCATCTATATTATTAGACACCATAAGAGATTGGTATTAGATAATACCTAGCAAATTTGTGCCCAGCTTCACATGGTTAAAAAGTTTTGTCTTGAGTCACATTTCATGAGCAATAAGAGAAGGCCTATAGATTTTGCAATGCATTTTATTGTTATCCAGATGTAAGGATAAACTTTACATCATTACATATAAAGGCTTAGGATGGAGGGTAAATAAATTTCAAATCTCAATCCTTTAATACAATCATAGCCAATGTTTTAAAAACTAGATCGAAGTTAAGAAAGTAAGACAAGGAGTTTAAGATTTAAAAAATTCAAATGGTATTAAGTTGTCATAAAACTGGCCAAAAGTTAAATAAAATTTAAAAAATTTGAAATATGATTAAAAGAGATTGTCCTTATATTTCAAAGAATTTGAAGATTAATGAAAAAAAAAGAATGTTAAATGAAAATTAATTGATTCATTTAGTTTATAAAAAATTATTAATTTTCAAAAATTAACCAATTAATCAATAAATTAATCAGTTTTTTTATCAACAAGAGTTATTAAAATAAAGTTGGACAGTTTAAGGTTTTTATAGTTAAATCGACCAAATCGATTGATTTTTTTAATCATTGATCATAGCACATGATAAAGTTTTAGAAGAAACAATCTAAGTTTCCTTATTGATGAATAAAACTCATAGCTTTGAGAAAATACAACTAAAATTTTAAAGGCTTATTGACCTCACGGAGACAAAACATAGTCTACATGAACAACATAGCCTTATAGGGGGTAGTCAGAGGAGGCACAATGAGGATGCATTTATATATAACATTGATGAGGGAAAAAAGGAAATGATAGTTGATACAATTACGGTCATTAAAAAAAATGAAAATAGACATGTCATCACTAAGTGCTTCCTTGAACCAAATTCTAAATTACATTTAGTAAAAAATTATGTTAGACCCTATAAAACCCCTTTCATGAGGACCTAGAAGGAAGAACATAAGCAAATATTTTCTCTTACATAAAGATTATGAGAATAACATTGAAGACTAAAGGCACTTGAAGAAAGTGGTAAATATCCTAATCCAGTAAGGTCAACTAGGTTAGTTCTTTTTTGAAAATTTTTTAAAATATTTTTTGTTAAAAAAAACTAGGTTAGTACTTATCCCATCTACTAGCAAGTTAAAGGAGTAAAATGTTTCAAACTAAGATGAAGATTTCATGCTCACAAAATCGAAAATATGTGAAACTACTACATGAATCACTTAGGATCATGTTAATTAACATAATTATAAAAAGAGACTTGAAATTAAAAATCCTTGAGTATGCGTCAATAACAAAGAGAGTTTATATCCTTTAATATTGACGCCATAGGTCTGCATAGTATCCGTGATGATGCCATGGTCGTTACCACCATTATAGCTAATTTTAAAGTAAAAGGGATTTTTGTGGATTATGGTAACTCTGCAAATATTTCATTTTCTGATGCATTAGTTGCTTTGGGCTTATCCCTTGTCCAATTTATGAATGAACTCATTACACTGATCAAATTTAGTGGAGGTTGTAGTTGAGATCACTATAAAGAGTTGTGTAGGTCAACGGATGTTATGAGTTGACAAAATTAACAACCTTAAGAAAACAGAGAAGATAACACTATTGACCGAGTATGAAGACAACTTTGTTTGAGAATATTCATAATGCTAAGGATTGATCCATCGATGATCATGTATAGACTAAATATTGACCTTAAGTTTAATCTTATATAATAAAAGAAGAGGATATTATTAGTGAAATACAATCTTTAGAAAAACAATTTAATTATAGTAAAAAAGTCAAATAGAAAGTATAGAATATATATTGACTTCACAATGTTGGGAAGTTTGGAACAAGAACTAGGAAATTGCTATAATATAAGAAAGTAAAGTAAGCTATAAAATGCAGAACTAATTTTCAATAATGGAAAAACAGAGAACTTTTGCTTCCATTATTCAACATCTGATAGTGCCTATTTATAGGCTTACAAGAAACTGAACAAGCTTAAAATTTCTCAACTACAATACTATCTTTGACTAATTAAAATAAGAAAAAACATGAAATACAAATATGAAACTTCAAGGACGCGGTTAAGTTGAAAAATAAACATATGTTAATTTGAATCAACCTTTAATACTCCCCTTTGATTCAAAATTGCAAACACCAAATAATGATCTATTTGAGTTAAGAGAACCTTTAAAAATGTATGTGTAATTTGTTCATAAGTGCTACAAAACTTTAAAGTTATTGAACCATCTGCAACCAAATCTCTTATAAAATTAAATTGAATGTCAATATGTTTTGTTCTTCCATATAAGGTTGCATTTTTTGTTATTGCAATAGCTGATCTATTATCATAGTAAATTTTGGTTGCCTCCTTTTGTTCTTAATTCATGTTATCAAGTAACCTTCTAAGCTATATTGCTTCACAAGCTGAAGCATTGGCAGCCATATATTCTGCCTTTGAAGTTCAAAGTATTGTAATTACTTGCTTCCTTAAACTCCATATGACTGCTCCTGACCTTAGACTAAAACATTTTTGAAATACTTCTTCTATCATCTAAAGAACTTGCTCAATCGCTATTAATGAAGCTAATAAACTTAAAACTAGAAACATTACAATACCAAATTCTATAATTTGATGTTCCATTTATGTAACACAAAATTCTTTTAGCAACTCCAAAATATTGTTTTGTTAGATTAGGCATAATCCTAGAGTTCACACTAATAGAGAATGCAATATCAAGTTGAGTATGAGTTAAATAAATCAGACCGCAAACCAAAAATTTGAAACTCCTTGCTTTGCTTTTTCTATACCATCTTCAAGTTATTCATTACTGCGATTACTTTCTTACAAATAAACATGTTAAAAACATTTGAGAAGGTCTTCTGTATATTTTCTTTGAAAGAAAAACACACTATCTTCTCCTTACTTAATTTCTAACCCAAGAAAATAGTTCAGTAGGCCTAGATTTGTCATCTCAAACATTTTCATCATACTCATTTTGAATTCAGTAATAAGTGAGTGAGATGAGCCCATGTAAATTATATCATCAACATAAAGGAAGACAAGTAGCAAATTATCATTACCTTCCTTCTTTAAATACAAAGTAGGCTCATTATGACTTTTTTCAAGTCCACTTTATTGAAAAAATGAGTCAATTTTACCATACCATACTCATGGAGTTTGCTTCAAACTCTATGGTGCCTTTTTTAGCTTATACACCTTGTCTTCCATGTCTTGAATAATGAAACCTTCTGGTTGAGTGACATAAATTTCATCTTCAAGCTCTTCATTAAAAAATGCTTACTTGACATTAAGCTAAAAAATAGGCCAACTTAATTATGTAGTCAAGGCAAACATGGTCCTCATCGTTTCAATACGAGCAACTAGTGAAAAAATGTCATCATAGTCAACACCTTGTTGTTATAAATACCCCTTTGCTACCAACCATGCTTTGTGTTTCTAAATTCTTTCATCTTCATGATACTTTAGTCTATAAATCTATTTTACTCTAATAGGAATTTTACTTTCAGGAAGATCAATCAAATCCTAAAATCCATTTCTTTTTATACCCTCAAACTCTTATTCCATTGCTTTACATCATTCAGCCTTATTTATTGCCTCTTCAAAGCTTGTAGGATCTGAAACAAATAAAGCTTTAGTTTTCTCATAAATCTCTCTTAAAGAATTGAATTTTCTTGAAGGAGTGTTATTTAAAGAAGATGAATTACTGCTACTTGAAGGGCTGGATGCTGTGGAATTTGAAGGAGTAGTGCTTGGTGAACATGGGGGAGTTGGAACTACTTCCATGGTGAAAATTTAGGTGTAAATACTTCAGTAACTTCATTTTCTTGCCAATTCTGTCTTGCTTCTTCATCAAATACATCATTCCTATTGATAACTATTTTCCTACAAATAGGATTATACGACTTATATGCCTTAGACTTAATATAATAACCTATAAAATACATTTTACATATTTTTCATTAGGTTTATTACGACTATGTGATACAACCGAAGAATTTTAAGTGACTTACCCAAGGTTTTGTACCATGCTAAGCTTCATATGGAGTCTGGTTCATTACAACCTTTATTAGAGACAGATTCAACAAGTATACTGCAGTTACTAAAATATCTACCTAAAATTGACCACGAAGTCCCTTGACTTTCAATAAACTGCTTGCCATGTCAACAACGGTTTGATTCTTTCATTCATCTACTTTGTTTTGTTCCAGAGTATATGGTGCTGTTAATTTCCTACGTAAGCCATTTTTCTCATAGAGTTGATTAAATTCATGAGAAATAAACTCACCACCTTTATCTATGCAAAGTGCTTTTACGCTTCTTGCACTTTGTTTTTCAGCAAATGATTTAAACCTCTTGAAGGCTTCAAATTCTTCTGACTTGTTTTACAAGATATGAACCCAACTCATTTGGTTATAATCATCTGTGAACAATAAGAAATATCAACCCCTACTAAGAGATTATGTTTTCATAGGTCCATATAAATCAATATGTACAAGATCAAGACAACTAGTTGCTCTCTTAGACTTTTCATAAGGAAATGACTTTTTGCATTGTTTTCCATATATACAACCTTCTTATAAATCTAAGGATTCAATTTTAGGTAGACCAAATACCATTTGTTTTCGATTTAGCAACTTTAACCCCTTAACATTCAAATGGCTATATCATAAGTGCCATAGTTTATAGTCACTAATTTCTTTGACAGAATAACTTGATTTTCGCACTAGACACTTCAAATGGAAATAACTTGTTTGCTGCAATTTGGACATCTAGAATAAGTTTATCTACTTTTTTTAAATCTCTAATCACACATGAGAGACCATAAAAAAATGGAATGCACATTACTCATGAATTGGCTAACATTCAGTAAGTTTTGTGACAAGCTAGGAATGAAATAGTCATTATGAAGAAGTTCTACATTACCATGATTACTTTTAATTGCCATGGTTCCTTTACCCTCTAATTGCATCTTATTGCTATCTCCAAGTGTTACCATTACTTTGAATGTCTCATCAGGCTCTTTGAATAATGAATTTACATCAATCATATAATTTGAACACCCGCTATCTAGGAACTAAATATTAATGTAAATGGTTGTATCTTCTTGACGTGCCATGAATAACTTGACTTCTTCTTCTTCCTTGGCATATTTTGGTTGCTTATCCCTTTCCAACATTCTGCCTTTATATGCCCAAACCGCTTGCAATTATAACGCTAAATACCACTCTTATTATTTTTCTACTAATCATTAATTTGCTCCTAAGATTTGTAATGGCTTCCTCGACCTCTTTGCTTTGACCACCTCAACCACTTCTGCCACGAAATCCTCCTCTTGCATTTCCTCTTACAGCTGCCTCTCTTAACTGATTAGATGACTCTACCACCACTTGGAATGCCTTTCCTAAGCTTTCTATCTTTTTTTATTCATTGTTTTCTTATGAGAGAGCAAAGACCTCATCAATTCATCAAATGAATACATTAATAAAGCTTTAGACCCTTCATTTGTTGCAACTAAATGATTAAAATTTGGAGTAAGGCTTCTTAATACTTTAGCAACTATAGTTTGACCAAATAATTCCTCTCTGTAGGATCTTATTTGATTTATAATTGTAGAAACTTAAGAAAAGAAATCATAAACAAACTCCTCATTTTTCATTTATAAGGTTTTACAATCATAATGAAAAGAATGAAATTTTACAGTCATTACCTTTAGAAAGTCTTAGAACGCCTTTTGCAGAATTATCCAACCTTCTTTGTAGTAGTTGTTACTACAATTTTTGAGAAAATGGTTTCACAAACTGCCTACTGAATAAAGAATAATGCCTTCTGATCCTTTTTCTTGGTTTCTCTCAATCTTGCTTCCTCATCTGGATCATCACATCCTTTCTCAACCAAGTCCCAAAGCTCTTGAGACTTAAACAAAGTCTTCATTTTAATGCTCTAAAATTCATGGAAATCTCTCATGAAAATAGGAATTGATGGTTGACACACATTCACAGCATTGCTATTAGCTCCTGTGAGTTACACGCCTAGATACAAACGAACTTGAGGCTCTAATACTATAAATGTTGGGAAGTTTAGAACAAGAACAAGGAAATTGTTGCAATATAAGAAAGTGCAGTGATTCGGACCTTTTTTTTCTTACCTTTGGAGGTCAAATCAAAAAATTTAATTCCAAGGATTGCATTATAGAATGCAACCTTGGGTCATCTCATTTAATTGGAACCTAAACGAATAGATCTAAGCTAACCTATATGTGATGAAATGCAAGATAAATTAGAAAGGGA
>JAOQMP010041303.1:0-11416 GCA_027563575.1 Erythroxylum pedicellare | reverse complement strand
AAGGATTTAAATGTATATTTTTCCTTTGACCTGAGATCATCATAGTAATCAATAGGTCACTTATTATGTTTTGATGTCGAACAACTAGTATGTAAAAATGCTAGTTGAATGATCATTGGATATAATTAAGTACCTATCTGATTAGTGCTGAGTCACGATAGGATCCATCGACTCTAGGTAATGAGTTTGAGCTCTATGTTGTCATTGATCTTAATGGTTGCTTCAAGACCTTAGCCAGGGGAATGATTGAGGAAAAGGAGTTTTCTAAGTCATTCGTCAATCATTAATGATCGACATATAACATAGTTGGATATCTAATAGGGTTTGACAATTAAACCACACCTTAGGATAATCTGGAGTTGTAATGATAAAAGGTAATAATATATTATCCTTAACTAAGTTCTATCTTTGTAAGGTTGTTACTTCACACTATCCGGTCGTTGAGGAGTGTTGGTAGACGTCAACCTTAATTAGTAATTAATTTGATTAATTACTATCGGCTTAGTGATGAACCTATGTGGTCACACACTTACGAGTGTAATATTTTCTGTTTATGATTATTAATTTATTATGAGATAATTTATTAAATAATCTATATGGTATATTATTATTATTTTGCTAGCACAGAAAATATAATTAATATAGGAAATTCTTTTGTATAAAACAAATGAATAAAATAAAATAGTTTTATTTTATTTTATTTTATAAATAATTATTTCTTTGCCTTTTTTAAACAATAAAAAATAATAATAATAATAATAATAATAATAATAATAATAATAATAATAATAATTTATTGTTAAAACAAGGCAAAGAAAGTGTCTTGGTGGTTTTGTTTTGGTTTGATATTTAACCAAAATGTAATGACCAAACGATGTGTTGCAAAGTTTCAAGTTTTAAAAACAATAACGAAACATTGTAAGTGTTGTGTTAATTGTAAAAGTAAAACAACGAAGAGAAGGGTAATAAATATATGCTCTTTCACGTTGTTTTCGTTTTTTTGTGTATTTGAAAAAAAAACAGTGAAGAGAAAAAGTGATACTCTCGTTTTTGTATACGTGAATAAAACAATGTAGAGAAGAGTGAGAGATGAGATACTATTTCATTTTTTCTTCATCTTATATGTGTGAAAATAAACAAGAAAAAAAGAGAAAATTGTTTTCTCTATTCTTAAAAAAAGGGTTCTTCAAAATTTAATCATAGTTATATCAAGTGTTGAAAGTGGGACGTATTTCTCAATGTGGAGTGCATAGGGACTTCGTATTTTCAAAGTTCAGTATCGATTATTCCTCACAAATTTCAGGTTTTTATTTTTTCCTATTCTTAGTATTAGCATGTTTGTTAAACGCAATAAATGAGTATAGGATTGATTTTTTATTTTCGCTGCGTATGCGATCCTTCATTCTTTACAACAACCAACTTGTCCCGCAATGAACGAAAACGATCCTTGGGAAATGGCTTTGTAAGAATGTTCACAAGTTGATTTAAGGTGGGAATGTAGCAAACCCGTAATTGTCTATTATATACTTTTTCTTGAACAAAATGGAAATCAATTTCTAAATGCTTTGTACGAGAATGGAAAACGGAATTGGTCGTAAGGTAGGTTGCACTCAAATTGTCACACCAAAGAGTTGGAATGGTACGAGAGGAAAACCAATGTCATGAAGTAACATGTCAATCTATGTCATTTCGGATGTTGTGGTTGTAAGGGCTTGATATTCTGCCTCTGTGGATGACCTTTACACCATCTTTTGCTTACAAGATACCCAAGAAATAAGGTTGGAACCACAAAAATAGTAAATTTGAATGTGGATCTCTGATCATCTTGATCAACACCCCCCACCCCAATCCACATCACTAAAGCCATGAAGCTAGAAATTATCAGATTTGCTAGGTGAAATACTGTAATGAACAGTCGAATGCAAGTAGCATAAAACACGTTTAACTGCTTACCAATGAATCACAGTTTGAGCGTGCATATATTGGGACACCTTATTAACTGCATAAGCAATACTTGAGTGTGTAATTATTAGATACTACAACCCCCCCCCCATTTCATTAGAAGTAAATTTACAGTCCTCCATTTGAGCCTATTTCAATAAATCCTGGGTATATTTGTATTGAGAGAGATGTAAGGAGCCATCTTTCCAATAAAGCTCAATGTTAAGAAAATAAGTAGCATTTCCCAAATTCTTAATAGCAAATTGACCTTCCAAAGAGTGAATGAGGGACTGAACATGACTTGACAAATTTCCCATAACCAAAATGTCATCCACATAAATTAGACAAAATAGCAATGTTATCTCTTTGTGATAAATATAAAGAAATGTGTCGGCTTATGAACAAATGAAGCCAAAATGCAATAAAGCCTCCGTCAAATGTTTATGCCATATACGGGGGATTGTTTTAACCTACAAATCAACTTTTTCAAGGCACAAACATAATCAGGATGCACAGGATCAACAAAGCCTGACAGTTGAGACATATACACCCTTTCTTCCAAATTTCATTGTGAAAAGGCGATAGAAACATCAAGATGAGTTATAGATCAAGAGAACTGAACCATAAGAGAAACCATGATGCTAATGGTAGTGGGTTTAACCATTGAGCTAAAAGTAATAGCAAAATCTATACCAAGGCGTTGATGATAGCCCTTGGCTACCAGGCTAGCCTTGTACCTTTCAATAGTACCATATGAATTCTTCTTAGTTTTGAACACCCATTTACAACGATGACATTTTGTTGGGTATGAAATAGAACCAATTACCATGTTCCATTTGAAATTAAGGCGTTATATTCATTTTCCATAGCGGTAAGCCATTAAAGAGACTTGACCGCTTGACTATAACAAGTTGAATCACCATCATTCAGTTGAGCAAGTAACAATTTCGGCTTTAGCTTTCCAGTTAATTTCCAGTAACTATGTGATATGTTTTAGATGGATTGACTATAGCAATAGAGAGAAAAGTAGAGCTCGGTGAAAATTGAGGGTTGGTTGGCTGATTAGCGAGCAAAGAGTTTGTGTTTAAGGTAGGTGAGGCTGAGGACGGTACTATAAGAGGTGCAGTTGGGAGTTGTGAGATTGGATAGGGCTATATGGATGTCAACTTAGTTAGCAGTGGACGAGTTGCTGGAAAATGAATTTGAGGAGCTTGAGCATTTGTATCTGGTGAATCATGAACCCAAGAAGCCATCAACATTGGATATGGAAACACTTGCTCATCAAAAACCATATGAAGTGAGATAAAAAATTTTCCAGAGAGACGATCCAAGCATTTATAACCTTTATATAGGTGACTATAACCAAGGAAAACACATGGATAAGAGGGATCACTTAATTTATTTGAAGTATAAGGACATAACCAAGGAAAACAAAGGCATCTAAAAATACGTAAGGAAGAATAGTCAGGAGTGTCACCAAATAACTTATGATACGGATTGTCAAATTGCAAAATAGGTGTGGATAGGTGATTAATTAAATAAACCACAGTATCAAAAGCACTAGTCTAGTATTTCTTATCAAGTTTTGCATGAGTTAAAAGGGTATGACCGGTTTTAACTATATAGCGGTGTTTGCATTCGACACACCCTTTTTGATCGAGCATGTAAGGGCAAGAACCTCGATGAGAAATCCCATTATTTGTTAAGTAAAAATGTAAGGCTTGAAATTCCCCTCCCTAATTGGATTAGAAAGTTTTATAGGTCGGCCAAAGTGTTTTTCAATATGAGAGCGAAATTTAATAAATGTACTAAGCATCTCAAATTTATACTTTGAGAAATAAATCCAATAATACTTGCTGTAATGATCATACAATCACAGATAATAAGAAAGATTATCAATTGAAGTAAGAGTCACAGGACCCATAAATCCGAACAAATAAGATATAATATACCAGTAGCTTGAAAATTAAAACAAATAAATGATAATTTATGACTTTTACTAATAACATAACTATATAAAGAGACGAATCACGTTTATTTGAAACTGGAAGATTATTTAAAGATAAGAATTTCTAAACTATAGCAAAGGTTAGGTGACCAAGTCGTTCATGCCACTGAGAGACTGAAGAAAAAGGACTTTGAATTGGCGATGAGGTGGATAGTGGCATGGAGTACAATTCGGCCTTACTTCGGCCTTACTACAGTAGCTTCTAAGTTTTATGGTCCTTTATCAACAAAAGAATCATTAAAAATTATTATTATCAGTAAAGGATCGAACTGAAATTAAATTGGAATTAGAGAAAGGCATATGCAAAACTTGATTAAGACAAAAATTATGATTAGGTGTATGAACAAGAGAATTACCAATATAAGTAATAGGGAGCTGAGAACCATTGCCTAAAGTAACTTCCTATGAACCAAAATATTTAGAATGAAGCGACATGTTTTCAAAATCTGACATGAGATTATGAGTAGCTCCTATGTCCATAATCCAGGGTTGAGTTGAAGTGGAGGCAGTAGTATGATGGGATGTAAGAACAATATTGGTACGGGTTGATTTGTATGGTAAAGGACAGACTTTAGCTACATGCCCACTCCCTTTATAATTATGGCAGATGATTTCTGGATTATTAGGAGAGAATGGTTACACCCGAGTTATATTTGGCGATACTTGTTGTTGATTATGGGAGGAATAATTACAAACTCTATCAGGCTTAAAGAGTTTTCCCTTTCCAATTGATGCTCCTCACTCAAGTGTAGTCCATAGAGATCATCAAACAAAACCACATCAAGTTGAACTTCCAAAGCTCTCACAAAGGGACAATATGATGGTGCAAGACCATCTACAATCGCATCAACAAGATCCTCTTCAAGAATAGGATGATGTAACGCTACTAGTTGATAAAAAATTGTCTTTGCATGCTACATGAAAACAAGGATACCATCATTCTCTCTCCATAAGCTATATAACTTAAGCTTCAAATCATGAATCGATGCCCTAGAGCCAGAAGCATAAATGGACTGTAATTTAACTCAAGTAGCCCGAGCAGTTGGAGCTCTAACAATTTGTAGTAAAATTGATTCCGAAGCAGACGAAATTAACCAACTCAACACCTATTGGTCTTGCCTTTTCCAAATGTGAAATTTTAAGCTTAACAATACATCGACAAGCAATTCCGATGGGGGGAGACTGCTACTGTCAATATCGCTTTTAAGACCACACCTTATTAACATAAGGACCAACTGAGTTTTCCAAAGAATGAAATTGGATGGAGTGAGTTTGATGGATAATTGGTGGGAGAAATTAAGAGTAAGGAAAGTTGAAGGATTTGGAGCAATCGATCCCACCATTGTTGTTTGCTGGGCTGCTGCCATCATGGCTCCAACTATCATAGAAGATTCATTTATAGCTGAGCTGTTACACATAATGAAGAGAACTAACCGATTAGGGATCAATTGGTTGTTAAGTCGTGAGAGGCTCTAATACCATAAAAAATAGGGTTTTCTCGTATATTCAATTATACAAAGAGGGCATATATATATGCCTCGATACATAGTTGTACACAAGACTGAAGGGGAAATAATAAAAGAGTATTTCTATCAAATAATATCCTATCTTAACCATATGCTCTCTATCAAAATAATCAGATAATATCATATCGTAACCATACATTCTATATCACCTTGGTCTTAACTATCTTTTAGATACAGTTAAGCTTCTTCTCTACTGAAAGTTAATTTAAAATTATGTATAAATTAAAAGTTTAGATACATGAGTATTCAAGTTCATTGTTAGGTAATTAATTATGTTCATGTATTGGTTATATAACTAAATGTGATTCATGTATGATTTATTTGAGTTCATTAATAGGTTCAAGTACTTAGATTTTGAAGGTCATCTTATGTACCCATAAATAACTCTTCGTACTTAAGTTAAAGTCAATTAAGTGAAATATAACCTTTTTCTCTTAAACATTCCTCTTCTCCCTAAATCTTCCTCTCTTCTTAATAAAGTGGTATCAGAGCTTGATTATTCTTTGCGACATAACAAACAATAATGGTGTATGCTCATTCCAATTTCCTTATCTCACAAAGGAAAATTATGAAACATAAAGTCTTCTCATTATAGTCATACTTGGCTTATAAGATATTTCGGAGATTGTAGAGAAAGGTTTCATACAACCTCAAAGTGAAGTCGGCTTATCTCAAAATGAGAAAGATGATTTGGAAAAGATAAAGAAAAAGGATTAATAAGCCCTCACTCTCATCCATCAATGTTTGAGAAGGTAGTCGATGCAACCACTGCAAAGGAAGCATGAGAGATTTTGCAAAATTCCTTTCAAGGAATGAACAAGGTGAAAAAGGTTTGAATCCAATCATTGTGAAGTAATTTTGAATCTTAGGGTATGAAGGAATCCGAATCAATCTCAAATTACTATTTACTAGTGAAAACTTTTGCAAATCAAATGAATTGGTATGGAGATAAGGTTAAAGCTTTTCGAGTGGTAGAAAAGAGTTTTTGTTCCCTAACCCTAAGGTTTGATTATATGGTTTGTGTCATTGAGGAGTCTAAAGATCTAGACTTATGTCGCTTGAACAATTAGAGGGTTCCTTACAAGCTTATGAAGATAAGATCAAGAAGAGGCAAAATGAATCTTTAGACCAAACACTTAAGGAAAATTTTTTTGTAAAAGATGAAGAAGAAGAAAGTAGTTAAAGAGGAAAAGGACAACAAGGAAGAAGTAAAGGAGATTATAACAACGTCCACAATGATGATAGGAATAATCACTCATACAAGGATCAAGGAAAATCAAGAAAAAAAAAAAGGAAGAGGAGGTTACAATTCTAAACAGAGTGAGAGGAGGTATGATAAGTCTAAAGTTGAGTGCTACAATTTTCATAAATTTAGGCATTATTCTAGAGAATATTATCTTGCACCTAGATATGTTAAGGAGAAAGTCAATATTGTTGATGACAAGTAAGCAATCGAAGAGTCCACTTTATTGTTAGCACTCAAAGATGATGCGACAAAAATGGAGCAAGCAATCACATGTGTTGAGATAAAGGCAAGTTTGTGGAGCTTGATGAAGCAAAATTTCTTTCAGAGATTCTTCAAAGATCCAAATATATAGAAAAAGTAGCATTGTAATTTATTCAAGAGATAAAATTTACAAACTTATTATTGATGTCTCCTATGTACCTAAATTAAAAAACAATATTTTAAGTTTAGGACAACTTTTTGAATAGGGATATGAAATCCACATAAAAGATTGTTGTCTTTGACTTAAAGATCAATATGATCAGTTGATTACTAAAGTGTTTACGTTGAAGAATAAAATATTTATATTGAATATCAAGACAATTGAAGCAACACGTTTAAAAGTGAATGTGAGAATGAAGCATGGCATTGGAATATGAGATTCAGACACTTGAACTTTCACGTAAAGTTTTGAGAGATAAATACAAGGCGAGTTCATATCCAAAGAGTTCTACTATTTCTATGAGCTATATGGAATTTATCATTCTCTAACAATCTCATGATTGCCCCAACAAAATAGACTAGTCGAGAGGAAGAACATAACTATTCTTAATATGACTCAATGTATGTTCAACGCTAAAAACATACTTAAACAATTTTGGTTAGAAACTATTCTTTTTTGTTGTCAATTTGTCAAATTGGTCTCCCACAGGAAATGCTAAATACCAAACACTATAGCAGGAGAGTGGATTGAAGTTTGGTGTTGCTTATCTATGAATTTTTGAAAGCATTTCATATTCTCATATATCGCAATAAGAAAGATCCTAGTTAGATGATCGCAGTGTTAAGTATGTATTCATTGGATATGACCAAAATTCTAAAGGCTACCGATTATATAACTCAAGCAATGAAAGGATTGTTATAACAAAGATGTTGAATTTGATGAAGAAGTAACATAGGATTAGGAAACACAAGAAGAAAACACCTATGATTTTTTCCTATACTTTAAAGATGAGGAGCAAGAAACCATGACAAATATTCAAAAAATAACTCCACCTCTTTCTCTTAATACACCTCTTTCTACTTCTTCGTCAATACATGGAGAAAGTGTAAATGATGGGGCATAAAAATGAGGAGTATTTATGATATCTATAAAAAGATAAAAGAAATCATTGATTTTGAAGTGAGTAATTTATTTTATCCTTTTATGGACAGTAAGCCTTTAAATTTTAGGGAGTTCATAAAGGAAAAAGGACAGAGACAAGGCATGGAGGAGGAAATCAAGGCAATAAAGAAAAACAACATTTAGGAATTATTACCTCTTTTTGAGGGTCATGAAGATATTGGAATCAAATAGGATTATAAGATAAATAAGAATACAAATGGAGATGTAGAGAAATATAAAGCAAGGGTTATTGCTAAAGGCTACAAGTAAAAGTATGGTAATGAAGTTGTTATCCTTATTGTTTGTATAGAGACGATTCGTTTACTGATCTTCTAGTAGCTCAAATGAAGTGAAAGATATATCAAAGTGATATAAAGTCAACTTTTGTAAATGGCGATCTTCAGGAAGAGGTCTTTATTGAGCAACCAATTGGATTTATAGTCAAGGGTCATGAAGATAAAGTCTTGAGATTGAAAAAGGCATTGTATGAGTGATGACGAGAACCAAGCTGGCCTAAGCAAAGCTCTAAAGGAGCCATTGAGCATTCAAAGAGGCCCAATTATAAAAGCTAGAGCTAAAAAGATAGAAAAAGTTATAAATGGGCTAATTAAAGGGATACGGACTAAACAAGCTCTACTTAGCTTGGAAAGTATTCAAGGCCTAATAAATCTAATCAAGCTGAGTCAAGAAGCCCAATGAGTGACTAAGTTATTCCAATATATTCCAAGATTCGTAGGAGACATTCAAAAACATGTGCAAGCTATCTAAACAAATTATGAGTGATTTCTTAACTTAATTATCTCAATCAAATAATGATTTTGGTTAAATTATTCAATTAGGGTTATTTCTTACCTTAATTAGCTCAACCAAATAATGATTCTAGTCTAATTATTCAATTAGGATGATTTCTTACCTTAATGCATACATAAAGGCAAGCATTGTATTGTTCAAGACACTTTAGAAAAATTCAAAATTCATTAAGTGAGATTAATTTCTTATTTGGTTCTTTTGGGAACTGGTGAACTTATCAAAATTATCAACTTGTGGCGTTCAAAACCTATCTTATACCTTTGGTTCTTATCTTCTATAGACATCAGATCAAGGTTTATATATCCTAAACTTTTTTTAGCTTTCTTAGGTTCTCAAGGTTCATCCTTGAGATTCACATCAGGTTAAAGCAAACACTAAGGCATGGAATACTCGCATTGATAACTATTTCTAAGATAATGGGTTTGTGCCTGGCCTATGACTCGACTATTCCTTCAAAAATGACATCATTTTTTATTTTTTCTTAAAAATATATATGATGGGCCAAGTTTGGCCCTACCGGCTATGGGCTGGGCCACAGGTCAACTCATCCCAGCCCACTGGGCCTCAGGCCACACGAGCTAAGGATCGGTGACCTATTAACATCCTTACTTATAAATATGCTCTTTACATTAAATCATATAGAAATAGAGATATTATACTCATTTTTCTTTATGTAAATGATGTTATTTTCACCAACAATAACCCAAGACTTTTTCGAAAATTCAAGTAAGCAATATCCTTAGAGTTTGAAATGACGGATATATAACTAATGTCATACTATTTAGGCTTAGACGTGAAGCAAATGAAATATGGAGTTTTTATTTCATAAGAAGGATATGCAAAAGAAATATTGAAGAAGTTTAAATGCTTGATTGCAATCCAGTGAATAAACATATAGGACATGAAGTCAAACTGCCAAAATTTGATGATGGGGATAAGGAAGATTCCACTATATTCAAAAGCCTTATTAGATGCTTGAGATATTTGACAAGTATAAGACCAAATATTCTCTTTGTGGTTAGGGTGATAAGTCGTTCCATGGAACCACTTACCAGTACTTATATGAAAGTAGCCAAAAGAATTCTCTACTTCATTAAAGGTACAATTGATTATAGGCACATCATCTATTGATTTCAAGCTTGTTGGATTTTGTGATAGTGTTATTGTAGGACATGTTGATGATAGAAAAAGCACAACTGATTTCGTATTTTTTATGGGTGATTATGTTATTATATAAGGTTTAAAGAAGCAACCTATTATGACTTTGTCAAGTTGTGAATATGAATATGTGGCTACAACTTCATCCATTTGTCATGCTATTTAGCTTAAAAGGCTATTGAACGAATTTCACTTACCACAAAAGGAAGCAACTGAAATATGTATTGATAACAAGTCTACACAAGAATTGGCCAAGAACCTAATATTTTATAATCAATGTAAACATATAGATACGAGGTATCATTTAATTAGAGAATGTATTGCAAAGAATGAATTGGAGCTTAAGCATGTGAAGACTAATAATCAAGTTGCGTCTATTTTTTTGAAATCACTCAAATTTGAAGTTTTTCAGTACTTGAGAACAAGACTTAGAGTACGAAAGAAAGTTGGTATTGAAAGTTAATTTAAATTAAAAGCCTAGATACATGGGTGTTCAACTTTATTGTTAGGTGTTTTATTATGTTTATATATTGGTTATATACTTGGTTCATGTATGGTTTATTTAGGTTCACTAATAGGTTCGTGTAATTATATTTTAAAGATCATCTTTTGTACCTATAAATACCTCTTTACACTTAATTTAAAATCAATCAAGTAAAGTATAACCTCTTTCTCATAAATAATCCTCTCCTCTACAAATATTGCTCTCCTCTTAATATTCTCTTCTTGTCTCTCGTTAGTTTTTCAGATACAATTAAGACTTGAATTTTAAGGTCCCATATGTATTATTGGTCTACTCACACTTTATACATATAAATCAATACAATATGATTTCTTTGTTTGCTATCACTTGGTTTTTACATTTTAAACTAAGTTATATAACATTTAAGTTTAGGTTTGTGTATGGGTCTGAAATTATGATTTTCAATCTTTAAATTCAACTTTTGGCAGTTATTGACTATAGTGTTCAATGTTACGAATACCGTATCGGGCTTGGTACTGAATTGAGTTCTGATACGGTACCGTACCGGTATTGGTTAATACCGGGTACTGTTTTGGGTAATTTTTTAAATTTATAAAATAGTCCCTATTTTTTTAAAATACAAAATAGTTCGTTGTCATAATGTACAGTTGTACAGTTTTAGTTTTTATATATCTTTATTATATTCTAATTCTATATATAATATATATCTATCTATAATAATTATCTAAATACAATAATTTATTGTAAAATAATGAAAATAATTGAAAATTTTGAATTATTAATTACTTTCTATCTTATCAAAATTTTAAATTATTTTTTTAAATTGTTGTTTTTTCACATTCCATTTCATTTTAGATTTAATTAGACATAATTATAATTT
>JAOQMP010041285.1:0-11417 GCA_027563575.1 Erythroxylum pedicellare | reverse complement strand
GGACCTAAAGAACAGTAATACTAACCTATCGTACAAGAAACACATACTAAATACTTAGAAAAATACATACTAATGCACAACTATCACTTAGCACTCCTCGCCAGGGTGACACTCTTAAAAACACCCTGTCTCTTACTTGATACTCCATATCCCTTCAGTGCTGATCTGTGTAACTCTTTTGCCTGTCTTAGCCACTTTAATCTTACTATGGATCAATTTTACCTTATCAATGGTATCTTGTATTAACTCTGGGTCTTCAACAATCCTTAGACCCTCTTCATCCCAATATAAAGGTAATCGACACTTTCTACCATATAACGCCTCATATGGAGCCACGTCAATACTACTATGATAATGATTATTGTATACAAATTCAATAAGAGCTACATATTGATCATATGCTCCTTAAAACTCCAAAACACAAGCTTTAAGCATATCTTTAACAATCTGAATAGCCCTCTCACTCTATCCTTTTGTTTAAGGATGAAATGTTGTACTAAAGTTCAACTTTATACCCAATGTTGTTTGTAAACTACCCCAAAATCTCGAAGTAAATTTGGGATCTCGGTCTAATACAATAGATACTAAAACTCTATGTAACCTTACTATCTCATTTACATATCTACGAGCTAACTGACCCAGTGTGTTATTATCTCACACAGGTAAGAAATGAACTGATTTTGTCAATCTATCAATAATGACCCATATGACATCATATTGCCTCGGAGTCCTCGACAAACCTATAACGAAATCTATAGTAATCCTCTCCTATTTCCACTTTGGAATAGGTAATGACTATAACTTCCCAACCAGAGCCTGATGCTCTACCTTAATCTGTTGGCATGTAAAAAATTTGGCAACATACTCAGTCACTTTCTTCTTCATCCTTGACTACCAAAAATGTTGTTTCAGCGTACTGTACATCTTAGTAGTACTAGGATGCATAGCATAAGCTATTATGTGTGCTTCCTCTAAAATTTCTTTTCCTAAATCATCAACTTCAGATACACATAATCTCTGCTTTAACCACAATGTATTGTCCCTCAACTCAAACTCAAAATTCGTATTTTGTTTCAACTTGTCAATAATTTTCACAAATTTTGGATCCTTGCTTTGAGCTTTTCTGATCCTTTAATACAAAACTGGTCTAAGCTTCAATGTAGTTAACAATGCTTCATTCTTCCCTAAATTCATTTCAACATTCAATGCTCTCAGTTGAACTAGGTTTGATAACCTCGATGTTTAAACTTGAGCCTTACTATGATTGGATTTCCAACTTAATGCATCAGCTACAACATTAGCTTTACCTAGGTGATACTCAATTGTGCAATCATAATCTTTAAGCAATTCAATCCATCGTTGTTGTCTCATATTCAACTCCTTCTGACTCAACAAATATTTCAAACTTCTATGATTTGTAAATATCTAAAATGTTTCACTATATAGATAATGTCTCCAAATCTTTAAAACAAATACCGCTGCAGCAAGTTCTAAATCATGAACCAGATAGTTTATCTCATGAGACCTTAATTATCTTGATGCATATGCAATCACTTTACCATACTGTATCAAAACACATCCTAATCCCTAATGTGAAGCATCGTTATACACTACATATCCTTTAGATCCTAATGGAATAGGTAACACCAGTGCAGTAGTTAATCAATGTTTTAATTCCTCAAAACTCCTTTGTCATTCATCAGTCCATCTGAAAGGTATATTCTTCCTCAAAAGTTTTATCAAAGGGGGCTAAGATCAATGAAAACTCCTCAACAAACCTTCTGTAATAACCTGCTAGTCTAAGAAAACTCCTAATCTCAGACACATTTCTAGGTTCTTCCCACTTCATTACTGCCTCAACTTTCTTTGGGTCTACCTGTATGCCCTGTCTAGATACTATATGACCCAAGAACACCACTTAATGAAATCAAAATTTACACTTACTGAACTTGGCATACAATTATTTCTCTCTCATTATCTATAAGACTAACCTCAAATGCTCATAATGTTACTCTCTGCTCTTCAAGTACACCAAGATATCATCTATGAATACAATCACAAAATGATCTAAGTAAGGTTGGAACACTTTATTCATCAATGCCATAAAAGCTATCGGAGCATTTGTTAACCCAAAAGGCATTACCAAAAACTCAAAGTGCCCATATCTAGTTCTAAATGCACTCTTTGGTTCATCAGCTTCTGTTATTTTCAATTGATAATACGCCGATCTCAAATCTAGTTTAGTAAACACCTGAGCTTCCTGTAACTAATTAAATAAATCATATATTCTCGATAAGGGATATTTATTATTCACTGTCACCCAATTCAACTGCCTATAATCAATGCATAATTTTAAAGTACCATCCTTCTTCTTCACAAACAAAACTGGAACTCCCAAAAATGAAACACTGGGTCTGATAAAACCCTTATCCAATAACTCCTGCAACTGAGTCTTAGGTTCCTTAAGTTCCACAGGTGTCATCCTATACGGAGGAATAGATATAGCAGCAGTACCTAGAATAAGGTCAATTGTGAACTCCATCTCCCTATCTCGGGGTAATCTTGGTAATTCAGTGGGAAACATATCCAAAAAATCCCTAACAACAGGAATATCCTAAATTGTCTGCTCATCTCAGGTATCTGTCAAATAGGCTAAATAAGCCTCACATGCACTTCGAATCAGTCTAAGAGCACTCATTGATGAAATTAATCTGGCTGGCACTGCTTGACTAACGCCTCTAAATATAACCCTTGGTTGATTAGGAGATTCAAAGATGACTTCTTTAGTGTAATAGTTCATAACAACTATGTGCAGTAAGTCAGTCCGTACCCAAAATAAGATATATCTCCTTTAACTACAATATTATCAAATTGACTTCCAACTCAGTTGATCAACTTGAATAATGCACCCTTTATATACTTCCCAAATCACTGTAGTACTACCTACTAGATTACTCACTTCTAAGCCAAATTTCAACATCTTTCTCTCACAATGCAATTTAGATGCCAGATGTGGAGTAATGAATGAATGTGTAAATCCTAGATCTAATAATGCAAATGCTTCAAATTGAAAGACATGTAACACACCTGCAATGACATCTAGAGAATTCTATGCCTCCTGTCTGGTGATAGTAAAGATCCTGGCCTGGGACTGTGGTTGGTTACTCCGCACCACAGTCCTAATACTAGGATTTGCTGAACTTGTTCTACCCCTACGTCTACCTTTATATCCTACTTCACTACATCTACTTTGCTAGACAGTCTTCTCAGTCACTGATCCTCCTCTCACTCTAGACTATGCTCCCAAATTTATAGGACAATCTCTAATCTGATGCTCAAAAGAGCCACAATGCAAACAAGCTCTCGATATCTTCAAACACTCTTCACCATGTTTCTTTCTGCAATGCTCAAAACTAGGCATCTATTGTGTTTTCCTTTTGGATACTTGACCTTTACCACTACCAGTATTAACAAAACCGCTTCTTGGTCTAAACCCTGACTATCTTGATCTAGTATGTGATCGGAACAATCTATTCTGACATTTACTGAATCTCTTGCCAGAATCAACTTTAGACTCACCATGTCTCTTAATTCTGAATTCCTGTTTATACTCTTCTTGTCCATCTTTCAATAACTATTCTATTCGAATTGAAGCAGGTGTCAGCTCAATAAAACTACTCAAATTAGTAATAGCCAACCTCGTTCTGATTTCCATATTCAGTATATCCTCAAATTGTCTACATTTATCTTCCTCAGTTGGAATCAAAGTAGTAGCATACCTCATTAATTCATTAAATCGCACCTCATACTCGACTACAGTGAGACTCCCTTATTTTAGATCGAGATATTCCTTCATCTTCCTATCCAAGTAGATCTTTGGCATATAATTCTCCTAAAAAACCTTCAGAAAATCTTCCCATATTTATAAGGTCAGATAGAGCTGTCAAGAATAGCCTTCCACCACTGATAAGCCAGACCTTGAAGTAACAAGACTGCGTAGTCAAACCTTTCATCAAACTCGCAGTTCGTCTAATCAAATACTCGCTCCATTCTTTCCAACCAACCTTCTGCGTCAACATGGTATGTACTTCCATAGAAGTCTACAGCCCCCTGCTTCCTTAGTTTATCAAACTTCCTTTCTCTCCTCTTAGGAATTCTCTGAGGCATTTGTTCAAACTGGGTACTAGGGACTCTCTATTGGCTCCTATGGACTTAAGGTCAGCTGATTCTGTGATTCAATCTCCTATAGAAGATGACCTATAACAAATAATAATTGTGATCACTATACGAGTCCCTCACTATATGTCATGTTTAAAATGCTCATATATGTTTCTAAAGATGCCAAACCATGCTCTAATACCAAAATTGTAATATACCACTTCCATAGAGCATATGCCTGAAGATCTAAAGGATATTTGAGAACATACCTTACGAGAATGGCACGTTAGAACAATCACTTTAACGAAGGCATCACACAAATCACAAGCATTCAAAAAGATCAACGTTTCCGATTTCATTCACAAACATAAACTTACATTGTTACATTAGAATCCATAATCCATATATATACATTAAATAACATTTGAGAGTTTACTACTCCATGCAAAATATACAACATGAAATGGGATGCTAACTGAAAACATTATAAACTAGACTCCTCATATATCAACTGACTAGACCTCTAAGCCATTCTTGTTCCCAAAATGACAGTACTAGAATTCTACTAGATTGCCTTAGAAGCTAGAACTCCTTTGTACCTGAAAATCAACATTACAATTTTGATAAGTTTGTGAACTCAATGAGTAAACCATCATTGACGTCTCACTCAAGTCAGAATACAAACATCACAAGTATATAACCAAGTTCAACAAGTATATCACCTCATTCAGTATCAAATCCCACATCACATTTTATCATATTTCAATAAGTACAACATGTTTACGAACATTTCATATTACCATTTCAGAACAATCCAATAACTTATCTCAATCATTCATATGATACATATAATGTTATAAATATGCAAATGCATATGTGACTCCATTTCTATTTTACTTTGTTGTGACCGAGTGTCTAGTTACTGTCCCGTATCCATTGAGAATATCGGGCTAATTTCATTTACTGTCCCATACCCATTATGGATACCAAGCTCATTATTAACTGAGCCTGTGGCTCTTTGTGCACAATTCCTGAGTTTAAAGATCTTTTTCACATTGGTAACTCCAGTCACAACTCTTTTATCTAATCATGCATATCAATGTAATGGAATGAATCAATTCACATAATATTCTATCAGTACTTTTCATTCAATATGTTCATATCATTCATCATGTTCTTTAGACCTGACTCTAGCATTCAACATTCAGTTGAGTATCATTCCATATTACACATACAATTTGAAAACACTTCCATATATAGTCCCAAGTATCAAACTCTTCGAGCCAACAATGTTTGAAATCATAGAAATCATATAAGTAACTGTTCAATAACTAAAAGTTAACTAAAAAAATTCAATCATAATGAGAAACATCTATGTTAACTCATAGTATGCTCCAGAAAAGCTATTACTTTGATGATCTAGCAATGTCTGGATGTTGGCGATCAACTTGTACATTTATAGTCATGCAATACATACATAGTTCACAAATCACTAACTTGTTTAATCATATGAATATTCAGTCATGCACATTTATAAGTGTCATGTTCAATGCATGCTCAATTAACTTTCAGGTATATATTCTTATACATAGATCTTGATTATTCAAGTGCTTATACACCCTAAGACCATTCAAACATTATATTTTGTATACTACCATTTTGCAATTAGGTTTGTACCTTTAAGTTAGCTTGATTCACTCCAAATTCATTAACCATACTTTATATTTATCCTTGAACACTTTCATGATAAAAAAGCCTTTTATAACATACACACAATTGTTACTTTAAATTTAGAATTTCAGCAAGTGGGATCTATACAGTCACCAAATTTTTTCCACCAATATATATTCATACATTTACCCAATTTTCATTCATAATTACCCCTTGTCATCCATACCTTATACATATTACTCATGTCCTTAAGATCATGTTTTCATTAAAATAACTCATTTATTCCTTTAACAAATCATAATTTCCATATTTGAATTCAACCACATCAAAACAATCCATTCTTTAGGTTATAACATCAATTAACTACATAAACTTATCAAGCTCTTAACCAATTAAGCAAGCAACAATCTAGGCTCATTCCTAAACTTAATCAAGTCCAAATATACCAATTTAGAGTGAAATTTCTTAGGTGGTTCAACATGTACACAAGACTGAAATTAAAATTCCAGAATTTGTCATTAACATCACTAATGTATATAACTGTACTACCTTCAATACTTTACGAATTTTACGAGCTTAAAGACATCACTAACACCTGAAAATTTCCAAATTTCTTGTCCTTTAAGGTTACTTCATTTTAGGTTAATTTAACTCCATATTTGATACATTAAGGCTTACAAAATTCTGCTCACTTATGCCATTAACAGTTACTTTTTACGAGCACACCTACAACTCTAATTTTCTAGGTTTGAGAATTCTTCAATAACACCTATCTTTACCATGAATCCACCTTCATTTATACTTCAAATCTCAACCTAAATTATCCATTTAATAGTCTA
Organism: Erythroxylum pedicellare; assembly: GCA_027563575.1. NCBI lineage: Eukaryota > Viridiplantae > Streptophyta > Magnoliopsida > Malpighiales > Erythroxylaceae > Erythroxylum > Erythroxylum pedicellare. Next base: position 4,749 of record JAOQMP010041285.1, on the reverse strand, counting down.
TAACCTACTATTTTCATGCATCAATAACAAAATAGAAAAGTAACCAAGTCATCCATCACATTCCAGCACAACATCATCATCAACGCCACATGCATTCCATCCCAATTTAGTCATCATAAAATTTCTGTTTCAACATGCCACAAAGATCAGAATTTCACTTACTTATTTAGCTCAAGTTCCACCTCAATGATCAAGCTAACTTAGCTCTCCATGAATGCAAAATCGTCCAAGTACAAGATGGAAGTGAAATGATTTTAGCAAAGGCAAAATGATGATAGCATATTACAACTATCTTTGAGCATATTTTTGTTTGGATCTTGAAGTGACGATGAAAAAAATTGAAGCAAAATTTAGAAGTTGTGAGGGTGTGTGAGTGTTTCAGTGGTGAGAGTAAAGAAAAGAAGAAGAATGAACACAACAGAAACTATCCCTGCAGTAGCTTAACTCATTAAGTGCCAGGTGTCACTACCATACAATGGCATTTGTCTCCTATGCATGTAAATCACGTGTCCTAGCTGCCATTTGTCACAATTATGCTAGGCTATTTGTCACTCAATCACTGCTGCCAGTTGTCACTTAATTTTCTATGCCATTTGTCACTTAATTTTCCATGCCAGATGTCACTCATTTTACAGGCTTAGTCATCCTAAATTTTCATGTGTCAACTTATCTTGTCACTTGACATTTTTCCTAGACTAAATGTACATTTTAATTCATCAATTTTCCAATTGTAACAATTAATTCCAAATTAACTACTTGTATTCCATCAAACCAAAATTCAAGACATAAGCAATATATAATCAAATCATAATCATTTTAAACCTTTCATACCCCAGAATATGTCCATTGAGTGCAATTTTCCTAAATCAACATTTATGTGGATATATATACTCATGTTATGCATGTGAATGAAATCATATCCCAAATGCACCAATTCTTTCTAATATATTGCAATTCATGTGACTATCACTCTAAACCCTCAATAGGTTAGGATGACTATTACATCACCATATAATGATTATACTACTATTGGGATAGTGGCTTAATAAGAGAATTCTACAAGATTCTTTATAGTGATCACTAGCCTAAATTTTACAACTTCCATCTTAATTATCATGATAATTAAGAAAAATTACCTAAATACATCTTTGGATCTTTAATGAGACCTTAGATCCTTTTACATGCTTAGTAACTTTAATGTTCCACAGTACATTACTATCTTGAACAATGTAAGGAACTATATCAAGTTCACTGAAGAACTTGTTGATCTAGTTAATCATTTCCACTAAATGAAAAATGTATTATGTCTTAATTAGCAACCATTTCTATATTGGAACTTTTCCAATCTTAAAATGATATTGTTCTAAGTAAAATAAACTTTAATTAAGATTCTACTTCTAAAGTAAATCCTTATCTCCTTAAACTTAAATATCAACTCATATATAAAATAATGGATACCTTTAATGCTTCACAAGTATTTGATATCTCAAATACTAATCATCTTTTGTATATTATCTATATACATAGATAGGGGGAAAAATATGGCCTAACCCAGCCAGACTTTGGCTTGGGTTGACCAAGCCACAAGTCGCAACTAGTTGGCCCAACAGGGAGGCACAAAATGATGTCTTTTGTTAAATTTTTTATAAAAAATATGAGAATGGGTCATGCTAGGGGAGGCCCGGGCCATTGCCTTCCCTATACTTGGACTTAGAATAGGTGAACAACTTCCAATCTATCTTTATAGATCTAATTCCTAGAATTAAGTTGTTATCTTTTCATATACAATATGAGATGTTCTTAGACAATTATATTTTCAATAATTGAAAATTAAAATTGTTGTTCTCTATGAGCAATATGTCTCTACATACTCCCACTGAAGAATACAACTACACTCCCATTAACGTTCTTATAGACATGATAAATTCATAATCATTTCCAAAACAAACTCTTTGAATTCATCATGAAAGTGACTCTTTCAATGTCTTGTAACCTTTCAACTATATATCAAATGTATCATCAAAGGCACTAGGATGTACTATCATAGGAATTGAATTTTTCAAATTTCATCTTACTCCCACTACTTATCTTGACAACCATTCTCTTATAAGTATACATTGAAAAAAAACAATTTGTTTAACAGGTCTGTAAGATTATATCCAACCTTTTGGATATCTCATAACCTTTCACTATCCAATTTAGTTATAAACTTAATGGATAATATTGCTTCAACTAAGCGTCACATCCTCAAATCATTAACTTTGACTCTTTCAAAGACTTAGCTTTTCATACCTAATATGAAATCTTACTAATTGATCAAATTAGAACTATTAAAGGTAAGTAATTCTACTAGGTATAACTATAGAAGAAATAATATTACATCATACAATATCTTATATTGTATTTTCCTCTTTATATAAATCATACTTTTATGAATTTAATTATGGATATATTTATTAGAGAATCCCATTATCTATAGATAACCGAAAATTTAAAACTTACCATAACGATCTCATCAAAGTGCTTCAGTATTCTCAATGCTTAATTTCTTCTTAGATTTAACAAATTTTAAATTTTCAAAATTTTAAATTAATACTTCATTTAATACATATGACTATACCACATAAAGTCATTAGTGATCTAATGAAATACAAATCATGCTTTTATGGATTGTTATTCTATCTAATACGTCACATATATAAATTTAAAAATTCAATACCATCATTATTCTTTGAACAAAGGTTGATTTGGTTATTCTTTAACTTAACAAGTTTTATAGGTTTCATATGATTCATAGTTAAAAGGATATGTATATCCTTGTATGTAACTTTATGATACTTATCATATATTGATTTAATCCACATGGTATAAAAGGATAGTCTCGGTTATCTAACTTTGTATTCTTGTCACTTATGTTAAGCATAAGTCTCCTTTCATTCCATTAACAATCTATCTCTAATAATGTTGAATTTAAATTCATTGTCAAATACTTATAAGCATAAACTAGAAATAGATATGATCTCTATCATATCTTGTATAGGCAAGAAAAATTATACAATCATTTCTTCTTATGACAACTATTATCATACTATAGTAAAGCCTTTAATTAATGTACATGTTTATGCTTCTAGTAGGCTAAATTGAACGAAACAATTTCATCAAGGTACTATACCTTTCAGTTCTACTCAATGCAACCTTTTGCATCTTGCTATCATGATGTTGACATACATCTTACATATTGTCACCAAAGTTTATAAGACATTATTCAACTCAAAATGTCAATACATTTTTTCATCTATATGATTTTGACATGTCTTTAAAACTTTGTCACCATATCCTCAATAGGGATTATAGTAAAATAACATAATGGACATACAATGTTTTTTAATCTAACATTGAGAACTCTTCTTAAACATATTCTATATTCAGGAAATTTGGTTCACTAGCTTAGTATCATTTATACTAAATAAGGTAAATTTCACTCAAAACTAGATGTAAATGTAAGAAAAGCAAGTCCTTGATTATATGTCATGACTACCAAATGAGATTTAGGACTTTAATCATGTATTTGATTACTCCCATTATTTTATTCAAAACAATATCCCTCACTACTATTCAGAAAGAATACTCTATTCTTTCTAGTGTGTTAGGATCTTATTTTAGTTGATATTGAGTTTGCTAAACAAACTAACTAAACTTAAACTAGGTAGATAACAACTTTATCAATCTCATCTCATATGACTCTTAAATCCATTAAGTGACAACTTTAGCCAAAATATATCTTGTATATTATTCCAAACCCTACCTCTAATTCATATGTCAAAAGTTTGCTCATCCAAGTCACCCAAATTTAGTTAAGTAGAACTTACTGTCGTAAGACTCAACATATTCAGGTCAAAGAGACCTTAAGTTTGCTCAACAAGCCTAACAATAAATATAACTTTGGTTCATTATTATAACAATGAAAGGCAATAATCATGTTCTTAATGTGTACTTAATATTTTAACTAGGGATTTAATTTCATCAATTTCATCAATCACAAAATTGCCTATAAAATATCTTACATGTAAGAAATACAATTTAACATGCATCCAATATATATATCAAACATATAAATAAAGCATGCAACTTATGCACTCATAATCAAATTATACGCATAAAATATTAAGTTTTGTTTCATTTTAGTTATCGATCTTCATAATCTAAAATAACATTTTTCAACTCCATTGAAAAATTAAATTAGATTAAACTAGTTGATTGCAATATAAATTAAGTTCCTATTTCAAATCAAAATTTAATTTAATTTAAAAAATTTCAAATCTAATTGGAAACTATTTCCAATTATCTTGACTCCTTTAATAAAATTTATTTGAAAACAAATTTTCAATAAATTATGCTTTTTACTTATTATAATGTAGAAAAACTCCTTTTTTCAAAATTATATAAGTAACATATTCTAATCCAATTAAAAATTATTTCTAATGTAATTAGAAATTACTATTTCTAATCTCATTAGAAATTATTTTTCGTTAATTAAAAGACTATTCTCTAATTTTAAAAGGAAACTAATTTCAAAATTAAGTAAAAAACTTTCAAATTTAGTCAAGAAAGTCCTTTGTATTATTTATTTAGAGATTAATTTCTTAATTAATTAGAAAATCTTTCTTTAATAAGTTGGAAAACTATTTTAAAAAATATTAAATATTCCTTCTCTTAATTAATAAATGAAAACTTTTTCAAAATGTACTC
>JAOQMP010041275.1:0-11417 GCA_027563575.1 Erythroxylum pedicellare | reverse complement strand
ATTTCATGAATAGTATAGATGATAGTAGTAAGAAATCTTCTTTCTAAGAAGAATTTCATTGAATTAGATTAAACAGATCAGATAGCTTATGTTAAGAATGATCAATGAAAGAACAAATCAGAAATGAATATATAATGATTCAAAAGTAAATATTAGAGTCATATCCCTAGCGGAGACTTAAGCATAAGAGGTAGAATGTACTACTAAGAATGTATGTATTTTTGTTTGATGTAAAGTATCCAACTATATGAGTGGATTCCTGAATTTGAGGAGACATTAATTACTAATATGAGGAATATATAGGTCTATGGGACATACAAATTTGACTTGATGAATGTATTACAAACACTAGAAGTTAAGATGGAAAATAATTTGAAATGTGTGGAGAAATTAGTATGAATGAGCATATAATAGAATAATTCAATGTGAAATAAGAGGAAATCGAATGAATTGAGAAAATCATTCTAGAAAGGAAGTTAACCGGGAAATTGAAAATAACGTGAGACAATGTTATCTCATTGAGGAATTAGTTATTTAAGGAATTATAAGAACTAATCAGGGGACACATGGAATTTGATAATAATTGTTTGAGTTAACAATTACCCTGACAGTACTATGGTATTAAAGATTAAAGTGCTCCAAGTAAAATTTGATGATATATTAAATGTATTCGAAAAGTGGAGAAGAATAGTTGAATACTTGAAGAAAAATGTGTAAATCGTATGAGTAATGAAAGTAAAGAGAATTTTGAAAAATTATACTGATATTAATTATATCGTATAGATTTGGAGATTTTATAGTATACAATGATGTTGTATAAGAGATTTGGATAAAATCCAATGCAACATAATAAAGTGATTTCATATGTATGGAGACAACTAAAGTCTTATGAGTTGAATATTGGATACATGATTTAGAGCTGCTATAATAGTGATTGCTTTGAAAGTTTGGAGACATTATATGTATAGGAACATCTTGGATATATATATATATATAAATGTACAGATCATTAAAGTTTGAGGTAATTATTGAGTTGAGAAATATGAATTTGTGTATAGATAAGGGGGAGTTGAAATATGAATTAATTAAGGATGACGTTAAGTTGGAATTAGGTACACATGAAGAAGTTTTCAAATTGAGGTGATAAAATTTGAATACAAATTGTTGTTACACATAAGTGAGATGTTATGGAAAAGAAAATATGAATTATGAATGATGAGAGGTAGTTGAATGGATAAGAATGATGTTGCTTTAGAGGAGGTGAATTTGGGAAAATTTTTAAGTCTTTCATAAGGGTAAATTTGTTTTCTGACTTTTGGGGAAAAACTGTATTGATCTAGGATAAATTAGACAAAGTTGTCTTTTAGAAAGTTATAGCTTATCTTTCTAGCTTTCCTAAGATATATAGTATGAAATTTTTGGACATCGGAGTCGAAAGTTGTGATCTTTATAAGTGGAGATGCTCTGGAGAGTGTAGTTAGTGATTCAGAACTTTTGGTGATGTGAGGAAGACCCTGTAGAAACCCTATCATCTAGTTTGTCTGACCTTTCGTTTGAAGCCTTTCGTCTAACCTTTGTCTGATTCAATTTTGAGCTTCTAGATGACAAAATCTCACTTTGGTGTCTTTATGAAAGTTGTAGATCTAGAAGTTCTCTTCAAAAATGCTTAAAGACAACCTTAATCTAATATCTCTAGTGAAATTTATGCCAATTTTCCCAAAATAGATCTTATACTGAATCCCTTCGTCTGACTCAGTCTAAGACTGAAGCCTTTCATCTATCCTTTGTCTGATTTTGTCTGGCCATCGTCTGATTCAATTTTTACCCTCTAGATGAAAAAAATCTTTCTTTAGAGTCTTCATAAAAGTAGTAGATCTAGAAGTCCTCTTCGAAACCGTCAAAATACAACCTTAATCTAATATCTCTAGTGAAGGTTATGCTAAATGTCCCAAAATGGGTCTTAGACTGAAGCCTTTCGTTAGACCTTCATTTGGTTTTGTCTGACCATCGTTTAATTCAATTTTCTAGGTGACAAAATCTCACTATTCTGTCTTCATTAAAGTTGTAGATCTAGAAGTCCTATTTGAAACCATCCTAAGAAGGCCTTAGTCTGATATCTCTAATGAAATTTATACCAATCTTACCAAAATAGGTTCAATATGATTGAGGATAAAACCATATTTGATTCTTTTAGCCATAACTGCATTATCCGACCTCCAAATAAGATGATTCTTCTTTCTAAATAAACTAGAGACATAGATCTAGAAATTATCTAAAGAAATAGAATTTTAATTCAGTTCTTAATACTTTCAAAATTTGGATGGAAGTTAGGTATAGTGTACTATTTCAGTTTAATAACCGTCTGAAAATATTTGAGCCCTAACTTTCAAATTTCTAAACCAAATTGAATGATTTTGATGTCATTAGAAACTTAAGACAATGGGAAAAAATGTTTTGAAGAAGTCAAATTGTAATTCTGGTTTGAGGTTTCCCAAAATCTATTATAAAATAGGATAAAAGAGTTTGTTTTCGATGTTTGACTGGTGTGAGCACGCCACCTTTGTGGGATGATGACTAATGAGGGTTCTTTGAAATCACCCTATATGATAATATGCTCGCATTTTATGACTCCAAATGTTGGGATCCAGAAGTGGGATCCAACACACACCCTAGAGATCAATCAGTTCAATCATGGAAAGTAATATGAAAGACACTTAATATTAGTCAATGGAATAAACTTTATTCAGAAAATCTCACACATACTAGATGATAACGCTAGATTCCTTCAACCAAGAAGAAAGATTTAGCAACTCATAACAGTGATGAAACTTGACAAAAAAATAACAGAACATCTGGTCTCCATCTCTACCCCCTTTCTAGAAAGAAACAAAAAATTCCCTAAAAGCCAAGCAAAAACGTGAAAGATAAGATGTCTAAAAGGGTTTTTCGTCCACCCTTCTTAAAGTTATTTTATCATATAAACTTTTGCACAAAATCAGGTACCAGATCCCTATATAAAGAAAATAACTTAATTCCTAAAATAATTAGAATCCTAAGTTTATGGAATCTGTTTTCAAATCAAACTCTGCTGATAAACTTTTCCTTTGCACGTGCCCACGCTTAGTAAAATTCTTTTCTGCCAGCTGGAAATTCGAATTACCTTTCCTTTTCTTACATCTTTTTAATTTAAAATCATCTCTCATTTGTTGAAAATCACCTAATAACAATTAAAGAACAAGTCCACTAATTTTTTTAAAAAAATTTCAACACATTAAAGAGATTTATATCCAAAGTTAGCCCAAAAATAATAAATTATCAAATTCCCCCACACCAATCTTTTGTTCATCCTCGCAAACTACATTTGCAATCAATTGGCCAACATTCATGCGTTGCAACTCAGATCCTTTAATGATACCTCTACCTCTTTTTTTGATGCTGGTATTGGAACATAAAAACAAAAGAATAATGATAAGAAAAAACATATTAAACACGTAAATATATATTTGAGCATAACTGTAAATATAGGTGGTTAACAATAACAGACCTGAAGATCCCTTAGCACTAGTTGAGGTAGATATAGGTTGTTGCTGACTGCCTTCATTGGAGGATGAAAGTGATGGTTGTTAATCAACAGGGTCAGATTGATTTGGTTGCTATGAGGGAGGACCATCTTTGGCAGTTGCCACTCTCTTTCCCTTGTCTTTACTAGGTCCCATTATATTGAACATCTATAAATGAAATATCAACATAATGCATAATCTTTGCTCAAACATTAACAATCCACATGAATATAAGTCAGAACAAATCAAAACTAAATATTTGGTATAAATATAAATCAAACACCAAGATTCCGCATAAATATAAGCAAAACATTAACAATATACATTGATTCATCCTGAATAAACATAAGTAAAACATCAACAACATAACTCAAATATGAACATAACATTTCAAACAATATAAACAATTTATTTACATTCAATCATCATAATCAAGATTTTTAAAATCAACATCATTAATTACATTCTCATTGGATTCTTCATTATTAATATATTCGACAAAAGTATCATCATTATCATTTACTTCATCCTGAGTAAAGTCTTCATCTATTTGTACGATAAAATTGGCATGGACTTCATCCAGTTGTACTATGTTAGGATCAACATCTCTCTTATGGAATGATGATATATCTATTGGACCTCGAAATTTTTTTCAATTATTATTGATTCATTTGTTTAATTATTTATTTATAATTTGGTTGATTATTTTTTTAAAATTGGGTCATTGAATAGATATTAGAATTAGATGGAAAGAATAGGATTAAATTAGAATTGTTATGGGAATGTTAGAATTAAGTTAGCTTAAGGAGTTAGTAGAAAAAGACATAAGAAGGGGTAAATGGACATTGTATTAAATGATGAGGGCATAATTGGGAGACCAAGGATAAAAGTTGCGTTAAAAATTTAGCAGAAGAGAAGGAGAGTTGTAGAAGAGAAGAGAAAAGAGAGAACAAAACGTAAAAGAAGATAGGAGAAGAAGAAGAATCGTGGAAGCTAGGGAAGAAGAAGAGAAAATCGTGAGAGAGAAAGAAAGAAAAAGGAAAAAGAAGAGGAAATCATCTTGTTCATCTTTTTCTTCTTGCTTTGTTAGAGAAGGAGTTAGAGAGAAAGAGGTTTTTGTGTAGAGAATGAAGGGTTTGTGTAACACCCCACTCTCGCAAGACACGTACCCAACATCCTCAGTGATGTCCGAAAACTTGCCCCACGAAGGTGGCATGCTAACACAGTCAGTTAGTAAAATCTCATTACAAATTTATGAAGTTGAAGCAACAAACATATACAGAAATCAATTATCAAATTGGGCCCATTTTATTTAGAAACACTTTCAATTGCAGTAATACAATCATCAGAATTTCAATAGCTGTTTGGGCCCATTACAACTACAAAGATGTTTATAGTCATAATGTTATTATATTTCAAAACCTTTCATATACATATTGTATAGAAATTTCGAAATACACAATTTGATACAAATTAAAGAAAATATAAATGCAGATGCAATCTGATCCCGACCTCTATCTCTTATTTGAATGTAGATGTTTTACTCCCGTTTGCCCAACGGGGTAACTCTTCTAAGCCTACAAAATATTGTAAAATTTTGGGTGAGTTTTTGTAAACTTAATGAGTGATCATCCTTTATGACTCACTCAATCACATAACATATATCATCACTTATAAACACATAATTGACATCTTTTCATTTACAATCATTCAATCATTCGAACACTTATCACGTTCAGAAATCAATCAAACTATTTAAATCACACGTATCATATGCATATGCAATGCTTATAAGACTCACTTTTAATTTGTTATTTTGTTATGACCGAGTTCCTTTTTCACTGGTCTATATCCCTTAGTGGATGTCGGGTACATTCACAATTGAGCCTGAGGCTCTTATCACATATCAAGCTTTAAGCTATATTTCATTGGTGACTCCTGTCACAATTACCTTTATCTTTCATGAATTCATGTAATGAAATGCATCAATCACATATTTTCATTTTATCACATGCTTTCAGATTCACATTCAATTTCACATTCATCTTCAGACCGTGATCCGGCATTCAACATTAAAGTTGAGAATAAGTTTTCTTTCATATGCAGATGTTTAACAATCAAATCATATATCACGTGTTTCATCAAATTCATATACAAATAGCACTTCAGTATCACATACATGCATCAAATCTCGGACCTTCATTGTCTGGCATTCAACAATCAAATCACATTCATAATCATTCAACACATAGTATAAACAAACAAGCAATAAAATAAGACCATCTAGGTCTACTAACAGTACACTTCATATTAGCATTTGCTTCCTTGATTTGGAAGTGTCTGGATGCGGATGTTTATCCTGCACATCGAAATTATGCAATACACACAATGCACACAAATTAATAACTTTGCATAATTATAAGCATTCATTTATGCACATGTGTGTATATGGAATATATACAATACATGTTTACGATAATCCCGGATATCTTCCCATTATTCTCATCACATTATCAATCTTGTATCAAAACTCACCTAAGTAAAATTTGAACTGTGGGTTTATACCTCAAATAAACACTTTGAATCTAATTTCATAACCCAATGAATCATTTCAGATTTTTCTCCAAACAGTAACTTTTGGGTCTACTATTTCTAATCATTTAGACAATGCAAATAGGGGAATTTGAGAACACTTTCTTTTAGAAAATTGTTCTCCTTCTCTTAAGTTTCTAATGACACCAAGATCATTAAATTTGGTTCAGTATTTTGAAAGATATACTCCCAATATCTCGGACAGTTCTTAACAGGAACAGTATTCTGTACTTATCTTCAATCCAAAAATTGAAAGTCTTAGAGATTGTGTCAAATTTTGACTTCTTCATGTAATTTGTAGTCCTATTTCTGTAGTTTACTCCAAGTCAAAAAATTATCTCATTTAGATGACTACATAATAAGATATAAAAGAAAAACCCAAACATGTTCAGTGAAATCATACCTGTTCATACTATTCCAATGGATTCCCTCACTTTCCTTTCATCAGTCTTTCTCATCTTCCAATTTTCCAGATCTTATAACATCTAAAAATCCTTTTAACACTACCTTACAACGTATTGATTACCGAGGCTAAAAATGAACAAATACACATATTCATACTATATTCACAGTGAACATGAAAAATGTCAATTTTCACATGATCATTCGATGACAATTAAATCACTAAATTTATCTCATATGCATACAACCCATAAGGATTAACAAGATACTTGATAAAACTCCTTCAAAACTCCAAGAAACCCTAACTTTCATACACCCATGTACATCATCTTGAAGGTGGTTTAGGTTAGGTTTTTCTTGAGGTAGAAGAAATAGATAACAAAGTTGGAGTAGCAAAAGGTATATGAAAGCAAGATATAACTCTTGTGAAGGTTTCGGTGAATCAAAAGTCTATGAAGGAAAAAGGCATGCAGAAGATATTTTAAAGAAAAGACTAAGTCAACAAGTAACTTAGTCTCCTTTGTATCAGAAGTATCCAAAAGAAGCTAACTATTCAAAGGTATTCATATTTAATTATCCTTTGATTAGACAGTATACGTGAAATAGGTTGGTTAAGTCAAGAAGACTTCACTTCTTCTATTGATTTTGATGAAAGTCAGATAATAATAATAATGAAAGTGTGTGAATTGTTTTGATGAATTTGTTAAGTGCGTAGATCAATATACGTGGCACAATTCACCAATTAAGACGATACTTAAGTAATAGCTAAATAAGATTAAACATTTAAAATGGATCAAATGAATATATCAGGAGAATGGACCAGAAGAATGGAACAGACGAATAGATGATGAATGAAACAGTCGAATAAATCGGATGAATGGAACAGATGAACTAATTAAGTCTTAAATGAATCAGACAAAATGACCAAGTCTCTGAGATCAAACAAAGTGATTAAGTCTAAAATGAATGAGACAAAATGACCAAGTCTCTGAGATTAGATGAAGTGATTAAGTCTGAAATGAATCAGAAAAAATGACTAAGTCTCTGAGATCAGACGAAGTTATCAAGTCTGAATGGATCAGATGAACCTATCAAGTCTAAATGGATCAGACGATGCTATCAAGTTTGATTAGATTAGACAAAGCTTTCAAGTCTGAATGGATCAAACGAAGCTATCAAGTCTGAATGGATCAGACGATGCTATCAAGTCTGATTAGATCAGATGAAGCTATCAAGTTTGAATGGATCAGACAATGCTAACAAGTCTGATTAGATCAGACAAAGCTATCAATTCTGAATGGATCAGACAAAGCTATCAATTCTGAATGGATCAGACTAAGGTATTAAGTCTAATTGAATCAGACGAAGAGGTCAGAAAAAATTATTCAGACGAAGTATACGCATCTAAGCAAGACAATGAATTTGAAGAATGTACTCAGATAAAGGATTTCTTCTAAGCAAGACGATGCAAGTAAGGAATATATTCAGATAAAGGATTTCATATAAGCAAGACGATGTAATTGAAGAATGTACTAGAACATTTGTTAGTCGGAGTTGGTTACATGTCTCAACTAATAATAGACTCTAGAAGATTTTAAAGATTCATATCTTAGACGATTTAACATAATTCCTCTTTATTCCATATGTCTCTACAAGTTTCAATATCTTCTTCTCATAATTTCTAAAGTTATCTCCAAAATTCTTCACTATTATTTGACTTTTATTTCTATTTCCATTTATAATTGGCTTGCCACTTGGCTTTTTTCCTAAAATTCAGCAAACTTCTAAATCAACAAGCATTATCAACAAGTATTCTTATTTAGCTATTCATACTTCTCCAAATCAATTGTCAATACAATTAATTCAAAATTCTCAAAATAAGCACATTTACAATCAATTATACCCAAAATGTCCATGAATGCATGTACAATCATTTTCATGTGCAAAAATTTACTATTTATATGTATATGCATGTTATGCATGAATATGAAATGCATTTTCTAATCTCTTAATCATCTCTCATAGATTCTATTCTAGCCTCAACATGGGTAATGAGATGTTACAATTTTTCCCTCCTTAAATAAATTTTGTCCTCAAAATTCGTATCTTATTGACTAGGAAGGCAGGGTATTGTTTCCTCAAGTACTCTTTCGTTCCCCGTTTAACTTCATCGCTCGAATACTTTCCTCCACATGACCATAGTTGATGGACTCACTAGGTCTTTCGATCACTTATTTTGCCACTCACTATCTTAACTAGTTCCTTAATACATCTCGAATTCTTCACAAATTTCACTTCTTGTATGACATTATAACTATATCAGATCATATCGATATTTCTTAACATACTCACATATCACACATTACGAATCTGAAATATCTTTGTTGGTATTACAAACTCATATGTTAATGGTTCTATGCTCTCAATAACTTCATGTGGACCAACACAATTCAAGCTTAGTTTATCTTTTTTCCTTATTTTAGCACACCTTATCTCTATTTAAGTACACCTTGGCAAGGTGATACTCTTAGAAACAATTCATCTTTCCTTTAATAATTCCCATCTCTTCAATATTAATACACTCCACTCCTATGTCTATTCCACTATATTCCATAGCCTCGATGTTGATCTATCAAATTCATTCATCTTTCATAAGCCACCAAATTTTTATTACAGATTCATTTTACACACTAACATTATCTTAAATTTATTCTAGCCTTTAACCATTTTTTTGGCCCTCTTAATTTCAATGTAAGGGCGAACGACACTTTTTGTCATATAACGCCTCATACAATATTCTAATGATAGCACTATGATAACGATTGTTATACATGTAGTCAGTTAGAACTATACATTGATCTTATGTTCCTATGAACTCCATACATATAAGCTTTAAGCATATCTCCAACAATTAGGACTGTTGGTGATTCAAACATTTAGTCACTTGTTTCTATATCCTTAACACTAAATACTGTTGTAGTGTATTCCTACTAATATGTATAACTTAGGTCATCATTTGTACTTTATCCAAAAATCTATTTTCTTAATCATCTTTATCTAGTACACATACCTCTCATTTCAATCCCAAAGTAACATTTGTCCTAGTCAAACTAAAAAATTCATATTCATTTTCAATTCCTCTATAAGATTCACAACCTTGAATCCTCAGTTTTTAGACTTGGTTAATTCTTTCATCTGAAACCAATCTTAAATTCAATAGCTAGGAATACTTCATTTTGCCCAAATTCTATGCTCTTTATTTCACTAGATTTGGTGACCTCAATATCTGAATTCATACTTCATTGCAATTGGGATTTCTGCTTAATGCATCACATACAACACTAGCTTTATAAAAAAATATTCATTTGGACAATCATAATCTATGAGTAACTCTATTCATTGTCTTGATTTTATATTTAATCCTTTCATACTCAATAGTTACCTCAAACTTAAATGATCTGTACATTTCCAAAATGTCTCTATACATCTAATGTCTCCAAGCTCTCAAAGCAATTTCTATTATCGCATTTCTAAACTATGTTTCAAAATCAACTCATAAGACTTTAATCGTCTCTATGCATACCAAATCACTTTATACTGTTGCAACAGATTATACCTTAATCTCTAATGTGAAACTTCATTATATACTGCACAATCTCCAAATCCAAATGGCATAATTAACATTGGGGTTATAGTTCCTCAAAATTTTGTTTTTCATTCTCCATTCATATGGTTTACACATTTTTCTTCAAACATTTTTGTCAAGGGATAAGATTAGTAAAACCCCTTAACAATCCATGATAGTATCCAACATATAGCTAGTTCTAAAGAATTCTGAATCTGTCATATATTCCTTATAGTTTCTCACTTTATCATCACCTCCACTTTCTTTGGTTCTCCTAATATGTCATGTTCAAATACTATTCGACCCAACATTTTAATGATCAAGCCAAGATTCACTTTTATGAAACTTGGCATATAATTGTTTTCACCTTTATGATATGTAAATTTCCTCAAGTATTCAAATTGTTCTCTTTACTTTTCGAATACACTCAAAATACCATCTATGATCATAGTCGCTAATTGATATAATCTTGCTTGGATCACTTTAATCTTCAATATTATAATACTGTCGGGGGCATTGTTAACTCCAATAGATATAACCCAAACTTTCTTGTGCTCATGATTTTTTCTCTTAATTCTTTAAGAATCTAATTTTTCAATGAGGTAGTATTATGTCATGCTATTTTCGATTTTCCCAATTGACTTCTTCTTCTCAACTAGTTTTCTCAATTTTTCTATTTTCTCTGATTTCACAATGACTTGTTCTAATGTCTATTTATTCTTAGTAGTTTCTCCACACATTTCAATTTATTTGCAATCTTAACTTCTTGTGATTGAAATACATGTATCTGATCAAATTTGTATCTCCCGAGCATATTTACATCGAATATAATGTGGGCCTACATTCTCCTTATATTAGCAATTAATGTCTCCTCAAATTCAATAATCCAATCACATAGTTGGATACTTTATATCAATCAAAATGCATACATTCTCAGTAGCATAGTCTACCTTTTATGCTTGAGTCTCCGTTAAGGATACGACTTCAATGTCCACTTTTGATTCATTACTTATTCATTTTTGATTTGTTTCTTCATTGATCATTCTTGAATTGAATCATCTGATCATCTTAATCTAATTCAGAGAAATTCTTCTTCGAAAGAAGATTTCTTGCTACTATCATCGATACTATTCATATAATCCTTATCAATCAAGGTCATCCCATTTTATTTAGAGATTTATTTCTGACAGATCACCAATTATCTTACAATAGTAATACTTTGATCTCAATTGATCCTA
>JAOQMP010041193.1:0-11425 GCA_027563575.1 Erythroxylum pedicellare | reverse complement strand
TTTTGATTGATTCAGCAATGACTCATTCTTTTATATCACCCAACTTTGCTATGAGGTTAAAAATAGCATCTGATAGGATGGATGGGTCTCTGTAAGTATCTACACCTCTAATTGATGCTATAGAGGTAAATTTGATATACTACTCATGTCCCACGGAGATTAATGGTAGGAGATTGATAGTGAATCTTAGGGTATTGCCAGTTATGGATTTTGATGTAATATTAAGAATGGACTAGTTATCCTATCATTATGCTACCTTAGATTGTAGAGAGAAGGAAGTGATGTTTAAGATTCTAGAGGAAGTAGAGTTTTATCTTTAAGGGAGATAGAAAAGCTACTCCTTTCAACATAGTTTTAGCAATAGTGGCCAATAAGATTCTCAAACAAATGCCAAGGATTTCTCGCCTCAGTCAAGGATTTAGCTGTAGAGGGCTTCAATCTCCAAAGTGTTCCAGTAGTTTGGAAGTTTCTAGATGTGTTTCTTGAGGAGTTACTAAGGGTACCCCCAGAGTGAGAAATTGAATTTTGTATTGATGTTGTACCTAGTACAGCTTTGATTTCTAAACTGTTAGGTTCCGATCATGCATATCATACATAATATATATTAGATATATGCAACAAAAATAAAACAGAACCTTAAAAACTAGATCTACTCATGCATATAGATATAGAGAAACAAAAACATGAAATGTAAGGTGTTTACATATCTTTCTGACGATCTCCTTCGTTCTTTAATCTTCTCCACATTGGGTTGTTGTAAATTGTGAGTAACTATCTGTTAAACCCGTTATAATTAAGTCAATAATTGATTTATGATCCAAAAGAAAACCCAAAAAGACCAACTGATCGATGTATCCATTCATCTTCAGTGCATACTGCACTAAAGATATCCCCTTAACCATCTTGAAGTGTAAAAGCAATCGCGATGTCTCGAACCTTTCAGACTTTGGTTGCTCATCAAAGAGCTGCCTAAGATGATATAATATGGTTTGAGCATCTATAGCCTCATACTACTTTTGTAGCTCTAGTGACATAGTGGCTAGCATAATACAACTAACCATCTTGCTATCATCAAGATGCATCCTATATGCCCTTCGATCATCATTAGAAGCATTAGCAGTAGGGGATCGGGAAGTGGTTCTTCTAATACATAACCAAGCTTCTCGAACTTGAGAACTATTTTTAAGTTCTTGAGCCAGTCAAGGAAGTTTGGTCCAGTCAACTTTTTATTTTCCATTAATGATTTTAGATTCACACTAGTACTTATAGTGTTGACTCGGGCAATAACAACCTATTGTCAAATAAAGAAAAATTAGAATGTACTTAAATGCGTGTCTGTAAGGACTTTAATTAACACCCATTATAGCTCCCACTATTTTCACAAATTCATAACCCTCAATATAAATCTAAGAGAACTCATAGAGAAATTCTCTTAGTGCTTTGATATCCAATATCCCTAAGAATAACCTTAAGTTTGCCCAATAAGCCACCTTAGTTCAACTAGTTGGTACTGATCATACCAATTGCATCTCCAATGTAACTATCAAATCTAGTGCTATCAACTGTTGATGTGTGCACACTCATTAGGCTATCAACTCTTGACATGTGTACATCTAATGTACACTACCCAAATTCACCTCTGTCCACATTGATCTTAGGCTTTCCTAACAAACCAACACTTCTAGTTAAAACCGACCCATTAATCTAAAAATCTTATTTCTATGCTTCGAATATATTCGTGTAAAGCAGGCTTGGGTTTGCCCAATAACCTTAACTTTAAAAGGACTCTGGTTCTTGCCATGTTAAAGGAAGACTTTAGTTTTAATATTCTAAGTGAGGGGTTTTATTAAGGTCTCATCTAACTTAGATGGTCTTATACATATAACTCTTATATATATATATACATGATATGGAATACCCAATCAAATTGGGCCTAAGCCCATAACCATCGATCTTGCAAGCCCGCACATTCTCCTAACCATGCATTCTTTAATGTATATATGTAAACACATCATTTTGGTTATGACATGTTATGGATCCTAACATGAAAGCCTAATCCAACATTTGGATCTAAACCCAATCCAACACTTAGATTTACTATCTTCCTTTTACTAACTTGGCTAAAATTACTATTGTATGCTATTTCGATTGGAATTAATATTAATCTAATTAAAATGAATTCCTAGCTCCAGAAATTAATTTATAATTAATTTACCTTAAAATAATTATTTGATGTCCAAAATTAAACAACTTCAATTTTGTCTTACATACCAATTTTTCTAGTCTTACTAGAAAATCAATTACTCTACTAAAATTAATTCAAAATTAATTTATATAATTTTCGAAAATTATAATATAATCAAATCATCATTCCAAACATCTCTAGGTCATTTCATGATGATCAAAATAATTTGGGAATCACCCAAAAATTATCATGATTACCAAAACATCGATAAGATACCAAAAATAACATATATGATTTCTAGACTTTTCTGGACATCAAAATTTGATAAAAATCATTTAGGAATGCATCAAAAATAAAATTAACACATTTTATCACATTAAAAATATTTTTAAGGTTCTAGAATAAAAAAATAAACACAAAAATATCAAATAATACAGATCCTACAATTTCAGGAAAACTGTCCAAATCTGGAAAATTATTTGATAAAATTATTAAAACATTATTAATAATTATACAAAAATTACAGAGGCATAAAGACATCCCAAATTTGTTCACATAATTTTTCTAGAAACAAATTCCACGAAAATCATATGTAACCTTATCAGTTTATTCAATAGACATTACATGCCCAACAGAAAGACATATTTCATACATGTTATTGTAAAGTATAAATTAAATATTTTAATCACATTAAAAATTTTTCAATCACAATGAATCATTCACATACATCTTCTGAAAAGATTGGTGAAAGAAATTGTGAAAACCATTTTTCTATAATTAACTTCGAACAAAACATTACAAGACTATAAGTTATCACAACCATGAAAACAATTTTCACATGTCATGTATTCTACATCTAACAAGGCACAAGATGGCTCTGATACCATTATTAGGTTTTGATCATGCATCTCATACATAATATATATCAAATATACACAGAGGAGATAAAACAAAACCTCAAAAACTAGATCTACTCATGCATATAGATATAGAAAAACAAAAACATGAAATGTAAGATGTTTACATACCTTTTTGACAATCTCCTTCATTCTTTAATCTTCTCCGCGTTGGGTTGTCATAAACCACAATGATCATCACAAACCATCTCTACTGAATGTTCACACGAAGATAGAAGGATGAAACCTTACTAGGAGATGGCTAGAATTCTTTTTTTGTTCTAGCAAAGACAAGAACTCTTGAAAGAGTTAGAGAGAAAGTGTGTGTGTAAGAAAAAGAACCTTCTTTTTCTTATCTTATGTCTTACATAAGACATGAAAATTATCTCAATTGTTTACACTATTTGGCCTTCCATAACCCCCATCACTAATGGAAAGTCATGGGAAGTTAATGGTTATGAATATCATGCGTTAATGGAATTTATGGGAAGTTAATGACCATAAATAATATGCATTAATGGAAGCCAACAATACTTGTTTCTAATCCATTCCATGCAACGTTTTCTACCATGATCACATCGTGATACAATCCCAAAATACTCTCTCATATCTTGAATCACCATTCAAGACCATTTTACTCATCCTTCGGATCTCCTATATGTGTGACCCACTAGGTTCTCGGTTATGTTGACCATTTGAATTAATACTTAATTCAAGGGAGTCAAGAGTGGTATCTAACAACACGTCATGACCCCCAATTGACCAGAAAGTCATTGGTTTGACTGCAAATCCTTCCTTACATAATGTTGCCATGTAATTTGTTCTTTCACCATCTATACCCCACTTGTTTTAGAGTATGGTCAAAGTGTCAACTCCCACTAAACTGACTACATCACATCTAGTCCAAGTGTTATTAGATTTTTTGCTGATGATCACATTACTCTATGCATCATTGAAGATTCTCTTCATGAAACATATCTACTTTGGCCAAGGACTCCCGAGTAATGACCCCGATAAAAGACCATGGGTATCATCTCCTTCTATCAGAAGTGGTGAATCCTTTATAGGTTACTCAATTACCTCTAAATACTTTAAACTGTACCCAATCACCACCCTATGAGTAACCCCTGAAAGGCATCGATGAATGGAATCAAAGCACATGATCAGTATTCGAGATATTCTTAAGCACCTCAAGTCAAAGGATATTTACACCATTGTTATGATGAGACTATCATTGACACTAGAATAGAATATCCATATGATTGTCTCATAGTAGGTCAATCCAATGCACTTACTACCCTTAGTAAGCATCCACATATTAACTCTAAACAACTCATGTCTATAGCTTATAAGATCTACTGCTTGATCTAATTACGGAGTATAACATGTGTTAGTTTATTCGGATTAATAATAACCTATATTATTAATCCTATGATTAGGGAAAGTTTAGATACTAACATGATTACACATGATAGGAATCTCATTATTATGATCTCATCATGATTTCCTCCATGCAATGTTTTATATCAAGGACTTCATTAAATCAATTAAGATCAACATCAGATCCATAAAAGTAGGAACATCGAAATAATGAAAAATGTTTTATTAATCATAAAATGATTTGTACAATAAGTGCTAAAGTTGATTGCCTTTAGAGCACTTCTCTAACATATACCATTATACAAAATGGAACTTGCAGAATTAAAGGAATTAAATAAGTAGTTACAAGATCTATTAGATAAGGGTTTTATTAGACCTAGTTCTTTGCCCTGGGGTACAACAGTACTGTTTGCAAAGAAAAGGATGGTTCTCTTCGATTGTGTATTGATTATATACAATTAAATAAGGTGACTATTTGAAACAAATATCCACTACCTTGAATTAATGATTTGTTTGACCAACTTCAAGGTGTTAAATACTTTTCTAAGATTGATCTATGGTCGATATACCATCAACTAAGGATAAGAGGAGATGATGCATCTAAGATTGCCTTCAGGACTCAATATGGCCATTATGAGTTTTTAGTAATTCCTTTTGGCTTTACAAATGCTCCAACAGCTTTTATGGATATGATGAATAGGGTATTCAAGTCATTCTTAGATAGGTTTGTGATTGTTTTTATTGATGACATTTTGGTGTATTTGTGGATAGATAAGGACCATGCTAAACACTTAAGATTGATATTTTAGAGACTTTGAGAACATCAATTGTATTCCAAGTTATCAAAATGTGAATTCTGGCTTGAGAGTGTTGCATTCTTAAGACACGTGGTATCTTAAGGCAAAATACATGTAGACCTAAAGAAGTTAGAAGTTGTGATGAATTAGGGACAACTAAAGACCGTGATAGAGGTATGGAGTTTTCTCAGCATGTTAATATCGAAGATTTATTCAAAATTTTTCTAAGATAGCAGTCCTATTGACTCGATTGATGCAAAAGAATGTCCAATTTATTTAGTCCAATGCTTACAAAGAGATTTTTCAAAAACTGAAGGAGTGTTTAACTTCAACTCAAATATTAGCTTTACTAACAGAAGGTGGAGGATTTCGATTGTACTATAATGCTTCGAGAGTTGGCCTTGGATGTGCATTGATGGAAAATGGTAAGATGATTGCCTATGTTTCTAGGCAACTGAAGAAACATAAACAAAATCATCATACGCATGATTTAGAACAGTAGTTTTTACCTTAAAGATTTGGCAACATTACCCGTATAGTGAAACATGTGAGATTTTTATAGATCACAAGAGTCTAAAGATTATATTTCAGTAGAAAGATCTAAATCTGAGACAAAGAAGGTGGATGGAATTACTAAAAGATTACAATTGTATGATCCAGTATAATATAGGGAAGGTAAATGTTGTGGCAGACACTTTAAGTAGGAGATCTTAAGGTAGTTGGTGCATATTGTAATACAGAGGAGAGCTTTGACTAAGGAGCTACATGATTTGATGGATCGAGGTACTCAGTTTCAAATTTCAGATGCAGAAATATTACTGGCCAGCATCAGGATGCGGTCAGTATTATTGGAAAGGATTAGGATCACCTAAGGTCAAGATCCTAAATTTAAACAACTTATTTATGATGTTCAAGAAGGACTACTTGTAAATTTTGAAATCGATAAAGAAGGCATCCTTAGAATGAATGAGAGACTATGTGTTTCAGATATAGAAACTTGAAAGAAGAGATTCTAAAGGAAGCACACTATGCTACATACAATGTACATCCAAGTTCCACCAAAATGTGTTATAATATTAAAGATACG
Organism: Erythroxylum pedicellare; assembly: GCA_027563575.1. Classification (NCBI taxonomy): domain Eukaryota; kingdom Viridiplantae; phylum Streptophyta; class Magnoliopsida; order Malpighiales; family Erythroxylaceae; genus Erythroxylum; species Erythroxylum pedicellare. The sequence goes on along the minus strand of JAOQMP010041193.1, from coordinate 5,080 downwards.
TACTGGTGGGATGGTATGAAGAAAGATGTGGCTAAATATATTTCTAAATGCTTGACGTATCAACAAGTAAAAGCTCAGCATCAAAAGCCCTCAGGTAAGTGACAACCATTTCCAATTCCTGAATGGAAATGTAAAAGGATCACGATGGATCTCGTGGTTGACCTCCCTTATACAAGAACTATATAGAAACTTGAAAGAAGAGATTCTAAAGGAAGCGCACTATGCTACATACAATGTACATCTAAGTTCCACCAAAATGTGCTATAATATTAGAGATACGTACTGGTGGGATGGTATGAAGAAAGATGTGGCTAAATATATTTCTAAATGCTTGACGTGTCAACAAGTAAAAGCTCAGCATCAGAAGCCCTCAGTTAAACGACAACCACTGCCAATTCCTGAATGGAAATGTAAAAGGATCACAATGGATCTCGTGGTTGACCTCCCTTATACAAGAACTCGATGTGATTCAATTTGGGTGATTATAGATAGATTAACGAAGTAAGCACATTTTGTACCTGTGAAGACTACTTATTCGATGTCCAAGCTCGCTCAAGTTTATATTAATCAGATAGTGTGCCTCCATGGAGTGCTTGTATAGATAGTTTTGAACCGTAGATTGCAATTTATATGTTGGTTCTGGAAAAAAATTACAGGAGGCGTTAGGCACTAGATTGAATTTTATTACGACATTTTATTCTCAGATTGATGGACAGTTTGAAAGGACAATTTAGACTTTAGAGGATACGTTGAGGAAGTGTATGATAGCTTTTGGCAGTAGTTGAGATTGACACTTGCCTTTGATTGAGTTCACTTACAATAATAGCTACCACAGTAGTATTAGTTTAGCACCATACGAGGCATTATATTGACAAAAATGTAGGTCATTAATATATTAGGAGTAGGTAGGCGAGAGGCAGTTAGAAGTCTCAAAATTAATCAATATCACATCATAGAAGATCCTATTAATCAAGTAGAGGCTACAGACGATTGTCAGTAGACAAAAGAGTTATGTTGATCCAAAGCATAAAGAAGTGAAGTTTCAAGTTGGAGATTTTATATTTCTTAAAGTATCTCCATTAAAAGGTGTGATGAGGATTAAAAAGAGAGGAAAATTTTCTCCATGGTATATTGGACGTTACGAGGTAACTGAGAGGGTTGGAAATGTGGCATACTAGTTGATATTACCTCCGGATATGGCCGAACTCCATCCAGTATTCCATATTTCTATGCTTCGTAAGTACTTTCCTAACCCTTCCCTTATACTCCAACTATAGAGCATAGAAGTGAGTGAGAATTTAACCTATGAAGAGGAGCAAGTGGCTATCATAGATTCACAAGTGTGACAACTTTGATCAAAACAAATTCCCATGGTTAAGGTGATGTGAAGGAATAGTTGCATTGAAGAAGCTACTTGGGAGACAGATTGAAAGATGAGAGAATTGTATGTATACTTGTTTCCTTGATAAACCTTATTATAAAATTTAAGGATGATTTTTTTTGTAAGGGGGAGAGAATGTAACATCTCGTATGTTATATATATAAGAGGCAACTTCTTCTTTTCCCCATTTTCTCATATTTTTATTTTAACCCCCCTTAAAAGCTCCTATTCACAAATTCTCTCTTCAACCATTGTTCATTGTCAGTGACTCAAAACAATTAGTGTTAAATACTAATCTCTTCCTAAGAAAAACTTGTCATAATCATACCCATTTCAGTCGCCATCGTTGTTAGAATCGTCGCAAAAACTAAGGAGAAAAATTGATGAAAAATGTCAATCGTTGATTCGTTCCTGGTGGTTGTTGCTGGTCAGCACCACCACCATTCGACTCATCTCAACATTAAGAACAAAAGACCCATGGACTCGTCACCGATTGACAGAAAAATAGGTTAGGATTTTAGCTTATTTTCTTCAATTTGTTCAAATTTGTTAAGAATCTGAGTATGTTGCTTTATAAAAAGTTGTTCTACTTATCAAGAGTTTTCATTTGGTATAAAAATTATTAAATTATGGGACTAAAGATTTTCTAATGACCGGAGGGAAATTTCCAGTTGCCGAAGGTACTGTTCTGGTGACCATTTTAGTCACTTCTATAAAAAAAGTTTTTCAAAAATTCTAAAAATTATATTGATCATTTTTCTTTAAAAAACTATAGTGAGATTTTTAACGGTTTGTGAATTAAAAATCACGGAACGTTTAGGTGAGAATAGGAGAAATTTTCAAATTTCATAAAAGGATTGCTTAGGTAATTCGAATGATACCTAAATTGTTATATGAGCCCAATAACTCCTAATTAGCACTGGTTGGCATATTTGTTCGGTTTACTAGGTATAGCAGGAGCGAGACCCCTATTGTAACATTCAGATAGATGAGTTTGGTTACCAAGTAATTCATACTGACTTACTATTACCATAGTTGTACCAGTAAATGAATACAGTTCAATGCTGGTATATATGATAGCAAGTAGAAATGCATAACCACATTCATAGGCATGTGTATCTATATATATATTGATCGATATTTATATATTTATATTGCGAACGCATATATATAGTAATGCGTGCCTGCTTTAGTGTAAGCCTTTATATTGAATAAACTGAGTGGATATGTTGGGTTGGGTATTGCATACATGCATTGGTCATTACATAACTGAATGTTTACTTGATAAACTGTATGCTTAATAATTTAATATGTATTGCTATGTTCGATTGTGGTAAAGAAAGGATTTGTAGGACATGCCATTTGATGGGTATACATCAGGACCAGATACGTAGTGGTTATAACTATTAAAGTTTTTTTGTTTATGATATTGAGATATGTTACGGCTCAATCCTGGTTGATGCTTGGCTCCTGAGCGGACCCTTATTTTTGATGCTTATAACTTTGGATGCTTTGAGCAAGGGCTAGTTTGTTGGTGATATTTTGCTTCCTGCAGCCCCTTTGGATTAAGAAAGCGTTACGACAACATACGTATAAGAGCATGGATGGGCCGTTGGTGATGTATAGCTACCCAAAACCATTCAAGGTTTAGAGTTGTGAGGGCTTACCCTTGGAGGTTAGGGTCCTACAGATATTCTTCCCCACAACTTATTTGTGTTGTTGATGTGATTGGATGTAGAGCATGATGTGTATATATTTTGATATTCATGCACTACTGTGCGCATATCGTTGGGTATCATAGGACGATGTGAGCTTACTCAACGAGGTTTGACTCCCCTTAATTTTATTTATTTCAAGTTAGCTACCACTGACTTCTCATCAGTTACTCCCGTGATGTGTCCGTTGTAGCCTACCTACGTTTGTGTATGTTCTTTCTTTATTTTCATTTATCTTATATTGTAATGTTCGTAATGTTATTATTGTTATTATATTGTATGGACTTGTTGGGTTCTTGAGGTTTGAATTTATTTTGTCACTAGTAGTAGGCTTACGTGCGATATGGGGTTTCGAACCTTGGGTCCCACGTGCCAGTCACACGTTTGTTTTGGGTCGTGATAGTATTGATGGAAAATTAAGAGAGATAATGCTTAGGTAGTTTGGACATATATCTTTTGTTATTATTTATTTCTATTTCTATTTCTATTTCTATTTTATAATATTTTAATATTTAATTTTAGTATTCTTATTTTATTCTTTTTTTTTTCTGTGGAGCTATTAAAAACAGCTTCTCTACTAGTTAGGGGAAAGGTTGCATACTTTTGATCCTCTACAGATTCTACATCTTAGTAAGATTTTAACTAGGATATTATTGTTGTTGTTGTATTAATAACTACGTTTATATCACGATAAGTTACTTATTACATTAAAATTTTATATTATATATAATAATAAGATGATAAATTTATTGTATTTTATTATATATTTTTTACTTTCATATATATGTCACATATATGGTAGGAGTCACTTTAAAAAAATAATTTTTAAATTTTGATTATATTTTAATATATAATTAAAATTAATATATAGTAATTAATTTAAACATTATTACTTAATCAAGTAATGTTAAGTTTGACTAAAATATAAATCCTAATATTCAAAATAAAAAACTATAGTCTTAAAATTAAGATAATTTTGGTCTCTCATCAGTAAATTTTAGGGATGGCAATGGGCCAGCCCTATCAATTTTTAAAAATAATTTTAAAAAATTAAAAAAACAAAATAAAATTTTTTAATTAACCTAGGCCTAAGTCTATTCGAGACTCAACTCTTCTAAGCAAAACGATGTCATTTTGCTTATAATAGTTGAGTGTCGAGTCGGCCTGAGCTTGGCCCTGACTTATGGGCTGCCTTTGAAAACACTTGAATCTAGGCTCATAGGCCGCCCATTGCCATCCTTAGTATATTTATTGGTAATACTCTAGCAAGTCGTGGTATCTCCACTAATGTAACCAACTCTCAACCTAAGTGAACCATTGTCCTTCATACTCGAGGAGGAAGACACCATCACTTCACCACCTATGAGAGAATGGCGAGTGTTTGTGCTTGTATTAGTCCCAAGAGTCCATTAGGATCTAACATTGGTGACTTGAGTACTATTGTGTATAAACCTATTGATAGAACTACTAGTGTGATTCCTCTCCATTCCTCTTTAGAGGTGCAATCTTAAAGGTGTAATAGCTACTTTTTGGCTTTTGGAGCTTTAGGAGTTCGTTTAAGTTCAGGCATTAAAAATCTTCCTCCACTGCCACCAGCATTACCTTTGAAAGTGGTTTCCATTTAGGCCATAACAAAACTTGCCCCTAATGTAACAAAATGATCATGAATCCAAAATGTTTTGCCATACATATGATGAGAAACCAACTGTGATTAAATCACGGGAGCAATAAAATTTTTTAAAATGATTTTTCACTAAGATCTTAATAATTGAATGTCAAATATCTCATATTTAATCCTTGAAGTTTCTCAAACTTCATAATTAAGTCCAACTTAATTTAAATTAAATTTTCTCTTTTAAAATGCTCTTTATGTGTGACTCATTAGATTCCTAATATATTTTGCAATAATTATAATTTATAATGGGAATTAGATAAATTAAAGCTTATTTTAATTTATCTTTAATTCTTCAATTAAATAATTTAC
>JAOQMP010041149.1:0-11428 GCA_027563575.1 Erythroxylum pedicellare | reverse complement strand
GTTAAGTTATGCCATTTGATCCAGATAAAGATAATAAAGTGGCCCAATAAATGATCTAGATTAATGGGTCGAAGTCTGGGTGAAAAATGGGTCCCGATCAGTGTGGACCGGGTCCATATCAATCTTGTGATGGGGAAGCCCGATATGGAAGCTATATAAAGGTTAAGGTCTCCTGCAGTTACTCATGAAATCATTCACGAGCATAAGGTTCTCTAACCCATTAAGAGAGCTCGTGATTTGAGGAAACTGTAGAAAGACCTAACCCGAGAGTTGGTGATCACTTTCCGCTAAAAGCCCCGGGAGATTTGGAGTCGTTTGAAGCTCGGAATCAGCATCAGAATCAGAGATGGAACCGAAATCCAGGTATTCCGCATTACCTTCGTTTTTAATCCTTTCACGTAGATTCGGGGTACATAATAAAACTCCCACCAGGTACTAACTAGTAACCCACGAGAAAACACAGCCCTTACACAAACAGCCTTGGGTTAAGTGAAAAACTCAATAAAAAGCCAGCTACACATATAAATGTTTACGGTAATAAACAAAAACCATGGACAGGGGACGACTGAAGACACATACAACAATTACGTCACGTCATTCACCAAGAAGTCTTCACTAGGTAGAGTTCTTCTTACATCTAATCACCTACCAATCTTATCCATCAACCACAAAACAAAAACACACACGATTGTAAAAGCACCTCAATAATGAAGGACAAAAATGAATCACGACAGAATGTCATTCGGCACAATAGTCACGTGATTCTAAAAGAGGTCTTCACAAGATTAAGTCTTATCTTCATACAAACTCTTGTCAAAGATTATCCAAGATATCGTTAAGATTTCAGCCTCCAAATTATACAAGAATTATCATTAATTTAGCCCCAAAAGTGACAATTCTTATTTCATAGTCCAACTATAATCAGCCAATCAAATTCAAGAATTATTTTGTTCCATCTTGATCCAATTATCAAATAATGCCAAAATTAAATCATAAGATATATAACGTATATCTTAACAATCTCTCCTTTTTTGGCATTGTTTATCACAAATTTCAAACTCCCCTAAAGAGGATAATTCGACATATAAACATTAAGTGCACAATCTACATGAGAAAAGAGCTCCCCTTTACTTCAAGATCCAATAACAATCATCCAAAATAACAATTATCTAAAATAAGCAAAACACAAAAAGATAATCCATAACCACAAACAAAAAAACAAGAATAGATTTTTGAAGATGTTTCGACCATAATGTTCTCCCCCTTGGGACAAAAGATGCAAAAAACACAAATAGGAGGCCTTAGAAAAACGAAAAACTTTTTGCTTCAATTGATGAAGTATGTCCATTCCCATTTGGAAAATACTTTCAATCCGTTCAATTTCAATAATCAGTGCAGCATGCGGGTTGATGGAGGCAGAAGTCGATGCATCCGAGGGTCTAGGTGAAGTGTAGGGCAAGTCCACTACTCGTGCTTGCTTATTGAAATTTAAGATACAAGGGGAGATATTCATCAGGGTTATCGGTTCAAGGATACTTGAATCCAATTGAGGAATACCATTGGCATATAAGAACTGAGTGATAAGACATGGAAAGTATAGCAAGGAGTGAGGCTTACCAATAACTACCAACATCGCTTTAATGATGAGTCTCCCCAAATTAAACCGTTCTCCAGTTCCAATGGTATATACTAATTTAGCCTAGGCCGAGTAAATCAAAATCACGTGCGTACTTGGTAACCAGTTAGCCAGCACCAACTTATGAATAACAAAATATTTATGTGTTAACATACAAGCGTGCAAAACAGACATAGACGGCCAAGAGTTAATTGTCCACCAGTTAACACAGTCACCTACGTATCATTTGTCACATTCCAGTCATCACTATAGGTAAGATTCTCAAGCAACTTATCAAAGCCCAAAAATAATCGATCAAAGTCAAATTGAATGAGTCTACCTCGTACTTATACCAAATGATAACACATAGTAGATTCGGTCAGAAGATCTTTATCCAAATTGCAGTAAAATTCTTTCACCAGTTAAGAATCAAAATGTTACGGTAGCAACGCAACTTGCAGTAGATTTTCTTTCAGATAATAGAGCATCCAAATGAAATTGTTGAAATTCATTCAATTAGTAGAGTGGTCTATCACTAACATGATATTTCTAAAAGAGTCCCATTTTTGTGCGGCGTGGAAGTGTAGAATTTGTAGGACGCGATTTCATCTAAAGAAGTTGCGAACAACAACTACCTATAGCAATATATTTTGCTTCTACAATTGACAGTGAAATTGAATTTTGTTGTTTATTGTACCACGAGATCAGATTGTTACCCAAGAAGAAACAACTCCCAAAAGTGCTTTTCTGATCATGTAAATTTTTAGCCCAATTTGCATAACTATACCCGACTAATGAGACATAGAATCATATGTATACCAAATCCCAAATTCAGAAGTACCGCTAACATACCTGATAATCCTCTTTATAGCTATTAAGTGTGTCTCTTTCGGGTTTCTTGATAACAAGCACATACTCCGACGTTATAGTAGATATCTCGTCTACTTGCAGTTAAATACAATAAACTCCTAATAATGCTCCGATATTGACAGTAACAATTTTTCCTTTTACATCTCTATTGAGCATCATAAAGACAATCATGGGAGTTCTCACATGCTTAGCATTCTCAAGTCCAAACTTCTTTATTAAATTCTTGACATATTTAGTTTTCAATACAAAAATGTCATCCTTCACTTATTTAATTTGCAAAACCAAAAAGAAACTCAATTTACCTACCATACTCATCTCAAATTCATACGTCATTAATTAAACAAAATCATCCACCATTTTTCGATGAGTAGAGCTAAACATAATATCATTAACATAAATTTAAGTAATCATCAAATCAGATATGAACTTTTTAAATAATAAAGTTTTGTCAACACTACCTCATTCATAGCCTTGCTTGATGAGATGTTGGGTGAGTCTTTCATACTAAGCCTTTGGCGTTTGTTTGAGATCGTAAAAAGCCTTCTTTAGCTTGAAAACATGATTTGCATAGACTGAATCAATGAATCCTTTCAACTACTCGACGTATACCTCTTCTTATATAAACCCATTCAAAAATGCACTTTTTATGTCCATCTGATAGAGTTTGAAGCTTTTTACACATGCTATTCCCAATAATAGTCTAATCGCTCAAGTCGTACCGCTAGTGCAAAGGTTTTGTCGAAGTATATTCCTTGAATTTGAGAATAGCCTTGAGCCACTAACCTTGCTTTATTTCTAGTCACGTTGCCCTTTTCATTTGTTTTATTACGAAACACCCATTTTATTCCAATCATATTCACATCCGATGGTCTTAGCACCAACTCCCACACATCATTTCGTGCAAATTGAGTCCATTCTTCTTACATAGCTACTGTCTATAACTCCTCTTGTAAAGCTTCTTTAAATTTTTAGGCTCGAATGAAGAGGTGTAGCACAAATATCTTGCTAGTTCTTAGTAATCAACCCTTTTTCTTTCTCTTATTTTTCTTCTCTCACTAGCATCTTCTATAACTTTTTCCATTGGATGACTTCTTCTAATATATGAGGGAGGATCTCAGTTCAAAATAGCTTTTCTCAAGTTTTGAATATTCAAGGGAACTATTTCCGTATTAAGTGTATTGGTGGTTTCATCATCCGAAGCAACTGACAACTCTTCTGTTTGTGCAGTTACTTCACCAGCGACAACTAACTGTAGATCTGGGCAATTTTTTATTCTTATCTCGTTGCTTGTTCTAGCTAGTTCGCAAGCTGGTTTTGTGAATTTTCTTCTGTCACTTGACCATTTAATTGAGACACATCATCTATCACAACATTTATGGATTCCAACACTTTCTTAGTTCTTTAATTGAACACTCAGTATGCTTTACTGAGAGTTGAATAACCAATGAAGATCCCTTCAACACTCTTGCTCTCGAATTTTTCGAGATGTTCCCTATCTCTAAGAATATAGCATTTACTACCAAAGACATGAAAGTAACTTACATCAGGTTTCTTTCCCTTCCAAAGTTCATAAGATGTCTTGTTTAAGATACTTCTAAGATAAACTCTGTTACATATATAGCATGTTATGTTAACTGCTTCGACCCAAAATCGCATAGATATCTTTCTTCCATTCAACATAGATCTGGCCATCTCTTAAACGGTTTGATTCTTCCTTTCGGCAACTCCATTTTATTGTGGAGTTTTAAGTGCTAAAAATTCTTGTATGATGCCATACTTGTCACAGAAATTGTTACAGCTTGCATTCTCAAATTCCCTTCTGTCATCTGATCAAATTCTTAACACTATCATGTTTTTTAAATGCATAACTTGTACACATAGGCTTCTAAAAGCCTTGAAGGCATCTAATTTTTCTTTCAAAAATAATACCCAAGTATATCTAGAATAATGATCAACACAAGTTAAAAAGTATCTCATCTCACCAATGTTATCATGTTGTGTTGGACCAACTTAGTCCATGTGAATTAATTCCAGTATGTGTGAGGAAGTAACATGTCTGACCTTTTTACGCAGCCCTCTCATCTACTTACCCATTTTACATGGACTACATATCGATTTATCTTATTTGTTCATTGTGGACAAACCTTTCACAGCATCCAATTTCTTTAACTTGCTAATAAGCTCATAATCAATATGCCCAAGCTTTTGATACCATAAGTCTATATTGACATCATATAAGGATGATTTACAAGTAGTCGTGACTTGCAACATGTAGCAATTGTTTGCCGCTCACAAGACATTCTCCTTGTTCGGTTAATGCCCTACATTCATTACTTGTAAATTTAACCAATAAACCATCATCACAAAGTTAGCTTATACTCACCAAATTGGCTTTTAATCCATCGACATGAAGCACATTCTTGAGGTACGGTAGTCCATCCATGCATAATATCCCTCTACCAATCACCAAAGCCTTCTTTCCATCACCAAAAGTCACATGTCCATCTACACAACTTTGATAATCAAATAAGTGGCTCTTTTCTCCTATCATATGTCGTGAACACCCACTATTAAAATACCAAACATTTTGAGAAGTAGTCTTCATGGATTTAAGAACTACGAGAGCTTGCAATTGACTCTTGTAATCCAAGTGTGCTTCAGCATTATGGGCTGCTGCTAGAAATTTTGTGAGGAATGTATAGGTTTTTTATTTTCGGTTCTTTGAAACAACATTTGTAGTAACTTGTAACAATTCAACCTTATATACCTAATAATCCCATAAAAGTGACATGTAGGTATAAATCTCCAATTCTTCCTTGAGATTTCCTTTTGGACAGATCTAGTTTTCTCATTACTCTCATTGTTAAACTAGGAGCTTTCACCTTTATAGCCAATACCTTGAAGATCTCGTTTAGTCTTACCAATTTCTAACAATTGTTCTAATTTTTCCGTACCTCCATTTAGCATTCTTAATCCTTTTTCAATACTAACCAATTTCAAATTGGTTTCTCCAAGCTCATCTAATGTGGATAACGACTTTTTCTATAGATCTTGAATGACATTCTGCCTAGAAAAGTTTTCCATTTTTAGCTTTTCATTTTTCTTGCATGTTTGCATCCATTTTGCATACATTAGTTCATAAGATTCATAAATATTCTCCTTTTTGTCATCTAAACCACTATCATCACTGTCATAATCTGAGGTTAGACTTTGAGCTTATTCGTCTATGTTTTTCCTAGAATTTTCTAATTTATTCACATTTTCATCATCCGTGACTTCCTTCTTAGTTGTTGTTAAGCAAGCAACTGGAGTTTTGCTGTATAGAGTAACCAACGCAGCATTATTCGCAACTTCTTCTTCACTACCATATTCACTTTCATATTCATTCTCACTCCAAGTGCTCATATAGGACTTCCCTTTTCTCTTTTTCAAGGTGTTAGCACATTCCGCTTGCACATGTCCGAAACCTTGATACTCATGGCAATGAATTCTCTTCATTTTTATTTCACCCTTTCTCTTTACTTTTCTTTCACCCTTTTGAGTTTTAGCTTGTTGTTTGAAGTTGTTGTTCGATGAACTCCCACCGTTTTGCCTAAACTCGGGTCTATCCTTTCTCACTTTCTTCAACCACTTACTGAAATTTCCTGTCAATAATACCAGATCCTCATTCTTGTCAGATTCATCTCCTACTTCATTCACACTTTTACCAATTTCAGTTTGTAGTGTCAATCCTTTGTTCCTCTCTTGTTTGCCCCTTAAGAGATTCATCTTAAAATTAGTAAGAATTTCAATTACCTTATCCAACAACAATTCATTGATATCATGAGCTTCCTCAATTATTGCAATTTTCGAGACAAACCTCGGAGGTAATGATCTCAACGTTTTCCTAACCAGTTTCAAGTTAGAGTATTCTTCCCTAATTGATGTGTTTGGTTTGCTATGTCAAGCAGTCTCTTATAGAAGTCTCCAATGGTTTCAATATCGTCCACCTTCAACTCTTTAAATCTCACAACCAAAATCTGAAGTTATGACGTTATCACAGATTTCAATCCCTCGTGTATAGTCTGTAGAGTATCCCACGCTTCTTTAGCCGATTCACAAGCTGATATCATTGAAAAGCAACTTTCATCAATAACATTAAAGATGCAATGCATGGCTAGTGAGTTTCCAAGTGCTCTCTCTTTTTCAGCACTTGTCCACTCAGATAGATCTTTAAGTACAACTTCCCCCTTTTCATCAATTATCATTGAATGTGTCCAACCATGTAACATCGAGTTCTATGCTTTTGTTTCTTATACCTGAATAAAGACTCTCATCTGTGATTTCCACGCAAGATGATTAGAACCATCCAACAGCGGTGGCTTAGTAATTGATGCTCCTTTTTTTGTAGCCTATTTACGAAACACGAATCTGCACTAACTTGCTGTACCAAGTTCTGATTCGGTAACTCACTTTGATACCAATTGAAAGTTTTCCGAAGGGGTGTTGCAGTTTCGCAAAATCTAGCATAATTAAAAATAGAAAAATTAAACATACAAATATAAATTAACACTTAAATTTGTTAATGTAGTTCAAAACACTTTGCCTACGTCTGCGAAGCCCTCACCCAGTTCAATACTTTTACTAAAAAACAACAATAGTTTTATACAAGGCCTTATAGGGTCGACTCACTCAATCCTTGTCATTATCCCTCTTCCTCACAACTCGTGAAAGTTTTTCACACCTAATAGCACGACTGACTTGTATTAACCTCAACAGAGGATTTCTCAACAACTTTTAACGATAAATACAATTAACTAACAACTTAAGTGATTAAAATAACTAGGACCAAGAACGAAAACACTTGAGATAAAAAGGAACAACTTCTCAATAAATTCAACTCCATCCAAGATAGATATGAAAGTTGTTCACCAAGTAGTCATAGTCGGGATTTTTCTGCCTTACTCTGAATCATCAAGAATAGTCACTTAAATCACTCTTCATCAAAACCAAAAGGTAGTACGAAGAGAACAAATACACCAAAAAGCTGATGGTGAAAAGTTGAAGAAAATACTCAGCTGAAAGTGAATCAGCTTCCTAGATTGCGTGAAACTCCAATTGAAACCAGCTGCACTAGGTTGCCTAATCAACAACAAGGAGACCAAAGAGAAAAACACACCACCCACTCAAGATGGTCTTTTTCTTTTTGCAACCAACGATAGTAACCCACGAGAAAACACAGCCCTCACACAAACAGCCTTGGATTACATGAAAAACTCGATAGAAAGCCAGCTGCACACACAAACGTTTACGGCAATAGACAAAAACCATGGACAGGGGACGACCGAAGACACATATAGCAATTAGGTCACGTCAATCACCAAGAAGTCTTCAATAGGTAGGGCTCTTCCCACTTCGCATACCAATCTCATCCATCAACCACAAAACAAAAAAACACATGGTTGTAAAAGCACCTCAACAATGCAAGACAAAAAGGGAATCACGGCAGAATGTCATTCAACACAATAGTCGCGTGATTCTCAAAGAGATCTTCATAAGATTAAGTCTTTATCTTCATACAAACTCTTGACAAAGATTATCCAAGATAGAGTTAAGATTTCAGCCTCAAGTCATACAAGAATTATCATTAATTCAACCCCAAAAATGACAATTCTTAATTTATAGTCCAACTATAATCAGCCAATCAAATTCAAGAATTATTCTATCCCGTCTTGATCAAATTATCAAATAATTTCAAAACTAAATCATAAGATATGTAACGTATATCTTAACATTAATAACCCTAAGTCATTTGTGTTGAATCTCAGGAGTCCACTTTCATGAAAGATCTTCATCACAAATCTAGTGAGGGAATATACTTATGGGCCTGGATACCACATTCTAACCCAAAACCTTAAGACATTAGGTTTATAGGTTCTTTCCACTTATATGCCCTAATTTCATCTCTTTCTAATATGAAATTCTCACTCACACTTGAAATCTCAACAATCTCCCCTCCAAGTGTGAACTTTCACATTGGATATAGACTCCCCCTTGAATACCTTGAAAATAAATAAAATAAAAATATTCTAAAATAAATCATTTTGAACATTTTTTATTATTTAATTTCAAAGATTATATTTGACTTGTTATACATAATGTGACTATTCTGCCAAAAAGTTTCTTGTAGTTCAAAATAGCAAAAGATTAGATGTATCAAAATTAAAGAATATTTGGAATTCTTCAGCTAAAGTGCCTTGCTTTAGCATTTCGATAGTTTCAGTTACTCTTTGCATTTATTAGGTAAACTTTTATTCTATAACTTATTATAAAAATTAAGTCAACCTTCAAATATTTTAAAAATTAAATCTATTAAATTAAAATTTAAAAATTTGAAGTTTAAACTTTTCAATTGTTTCACGAGATTTATTTTAAATTAAAGTTTAAAATATTTAAAACTTTTTTATTAAAATTTTGAATATATCTTATTCGATTTATTAAGATAATTAATTCAAATCATTTCAACCTTTGAAAGTTAAAATGATGAATTTAAAAAATCAATTTATGAATTAAGTTGGGGTTTAGAAATTAAACTAAACAAAATGAAATTTAAGTTATATAAATTTAAAAAAGTTAAGTCAAATCTAATGTTAACATTGATTTACAATTGCAGTTTAACATTTATTTTAATTTAATTAATATTCATCTAATATTTGATATTTAAATTTTATGAAAATATATAAATTTTTTGTTTATCTAATTTAATTTTGTTTTTAATTATAATTGATATTTCCCTATATTACTGTAGGATATCATTTTTATTTGAAAATAAATTTAGAATTTTAATTGAAAATAATTATAATTGGCATGAATTAATCTTAAACTTTACATTTTTATTAAAGTTTATGTTTGGGTTCAAAGGTAAGGATTTAAAATAAAAAAATATTAAGCTGAAATTTAGTTAAATTCATCCTAATCTAAGTACACATGTTTCTCTCAAAAGAGCATATAAAAAGTAAAACAACCAAATTAAAAACAATTTTTATTATAAGTAATTGATTTGAAATATAACTCATTTTGATATGTTTTATCTTGATTTTTAAAAAAAAATATTGGCATATAAAATAAAGTGGAAGTAATAGATTATCTTTCTATTAAAAGAACAACATGAAAAGTATTTTGTTTTATTAGATATTTTTAAAATAAAAGCATTATATTATATTTGACAAATTTCAATTGGCTATACTATGTTTATCTTATTCATAAAATTCAGTAATTACAAACATTATACGGCAATTCAATTTCTTTGTAGTTAACATGTAAGTCAATGAAATCTAAAATACAATGTTTTAATAAACTTCCAAACATATTCAATTGTTTTAACATTAAATTGAAATCTAAAACTAAAAGCATTGTTTCTTATAAATATTTCAACATTTAATTTTGTATAAAATGACACTATGGCCAATTAGAACATATGAACTTATCATTTCAATGTATTTTCAATTTCTGTATTTTTTAAAGATTATATTTTAAAATAACATCTTGGGAAAGAAAGCAACCTTAGAATGGAAAGAGTTCATTAAAACACCATTAAAAGTACGGAAAACATGTTTTCATAGATTTCTCAAGAGCTGTCCCTGAACAAACAAGTTTAGGTTGTGAATAAAACGATATTAGGCTTAATTATTATTCAATTTCAGCTGATTGTTCTTTACAGAGACACACAACATATCTATATCTAACCCTTTCACTACACATTTAAAATCAGCAAATGATTATTAGAATTCTTCAATTCGGTTGAACCCAATTTGCTAATGTTTAGTAATCAGTAATCTATTCTAGACCACAAGATTTGCTTACGAATGATTTGTACATATAAACTTACTCTTTTAAACTGAAATACATTTGAAATTCCATTTTTTTTTAATTTGGTGATATGGTAGTTTTAAAAATTATATTTGACCATCAAAATAATATGTTTTTCAATTGTAGCTTAAATATTAAAGCTTATAATGTATTTCATCAAATGCTTTACTAGATTTCTCAAGAGCTATCCACCGAACAAACAAGTTTAGGTTATGAATATAACAATAACAGGCTTATTAAATGTTAGCATTTGACTCGCAGCTAATTGTAGACATGCAGTATATTTCTTTCATTTTTTCTTTTTAACATTTTTTAATGAAACTAAAAATGACGAAAAGAAAATTTTATAGTATAAGCAAAATCATAATTTTACTTTTTTATGCTTATTAAATTTATATATAATTAATAACTTACAAATTACCCATTTAAATCTGTGATGATCACCAAAAGATGATGAATTCCTTTTGGTGGGGTTCTCCTAATAGTGAGAACAGAAAAATACACTGGGCAAGCTGGGACAAGTTATGTGTGCCGAAAAAATATGATGGCATGATTTTTAGGAACCTCCATTGTTCCAACCTTGCAATGCTTTGCAAGCAAGGGTAGCGGTTTATCGCTAACCCGGACTCCCTTACTAGCAAAATTTTTAAAGCTAGATATTTGCCTTCATGCACGTTCCTTGATGCACAAAAAGGGAGCAACCACAGTTTTATTAGGAAGAGTATTTTTGCTGACAAGGAGTTACTTTCCAAGGGTGTTTGATGGAGGTGGGAAACGGTGCTTCTATTAAGGTCTTTCACGACCCCTGGCTTAATTATGACAATGGGTTCTATGTCCGCTCTCTTCCTCTCTCGGATATGGAAGATTTAAGAGTGCATGATCTTCTTGATAACACGAGTTTCTCTTGGGATTTGAAATAACCTTTTTGTCCGATTGTCACCTTGGGGTTACTTCAAAAATTTAACCAAGGATTGCATATAGCACAACTTCAGGTCGTTCTCTTGAGGAACCAAAGGTAAAATTAATTTCCTAAGTTCAACTAAATGCGATGCAAACTAACTATAAAATGGGGTTGATTTTAACAATTACCGCTAA
>JAOQMP010041016.1:0-11434 GCA_027563575.1 Erythroxylum pedicellare | reverse complement strand
GTTGGTATTTTGATAATGGATGTTCATGCCATATAACAGGGGAAAAGAATTACTTAAATTGATTATCAGAGTTGTATGGATGGTTATGTGACCTTTGGAGATGGAAAGAAGGCTTCGGTGATTGGTAGAGGAACATTATACGTGGACGGATTGCCTTCCCTTAAGAATGTGCTCCATGTCGATGGACTAAAAGCCAATTTGGTGAGTATAAGCCAACTTTGTGATGATGATTTGTTAGTTAAATTTACAAATGATGAATGCAGGGTGTTAACTGAACAAGGAGAATGTCTTATGAGTGGAAAGCGATCAGCTGACAATTGCTACGTGTTGCAGGTCATGACCACCTATAAATCAGACACTCACGACAATAACATTGATTTATGGCATCAAAAGCTTAGACACGTAAATTTTGATCTCATTAGCAAGTTGACAAAATTGGAAGATGTGAAGGGTTTAACTATAATGAACAATGAAGGGAAATTAATTTATAGTGTGTGCCAAATGGGTAAGCAAATAAGAGTGCCATAAAAAAGGTTAGACACGTTACCTCATCACGTATACTTAAATTAATTCACATGGATTTAGTTGGTCCAACATAACATGATAACATTAATGGAATGAGATATTTTTTAACTTGTGTTGATGATTATTCGAGATATATTTGGGTGTCATTTTTTAAAGAATAAAAGATGCTTTCAAGAATTTTAGAAGCCAGATCATGAATTTGAAAAATATGACTATATTGAGAATTTGATCGGATAATGAAAGGGAATTTGAGAATACAAGATTTAATAACTTTTGTGATGAGTATGACATTATACAAGAATTTTTAGCACCCAAAAATCCACAACAAATTGGAGTTGTCGAAAGGAAAAATAGAACACTTTAATAAATGGCCAGATCTATGTTGAATGGAAGTAAATTGTCTATGTGATTTTGGGATGAAGCAGTTAATTCAACATGCTACATATATAACAGAGTTTATCTTCGAAGCATATTGAACAAGACATCCTATGAACTCTAGAAGGGAAAGAAACTAGATGTGAGTTACTTTCATGTTTTTGGTAGTAAGTGCTACATTCTTAGAGATCAGGAACAACTCAAAAAATTCGAAAGCAAAAGTGATGAAGGAATCTTCATTGGTTATTCAACTCACAGTAAAGCTTACCGAGTGTATAATCAAATAACCAAGAAAATGCTAGAGCCCCCAAATTTTGTGATAGATGATGCATCTTTGTTGCATGAACAAATGGCAGAAGAAAATCTACATAATCGACCTTCTGAGCTAGCTTAAGCAAGCAACAAGACAAGATTGAAAATTACATAGATTTGCAGTTAATTATTATTGAGGAAGTAACTACACAAATTTAAGAACTGTCAGTTACTTCAAATGATTAATCAACCAAAATACTGGATGCGAAAATTATTCCTTTAAATGTTCAAAACTTATGAGAAGCTAATTTGAACCAGGATTCTCTCTCTTAAATTAGAAGAAATCATTCAGCAGAGCACATCATTGGGGATGTTAGTGAAAGAAGAAAAATAAGGGAAAGAAAAATGGTTGATTATCGAGAACCTATAGGATATTTGTGCTACACATCTTCATTCAAGCCAAAGAATGTTAAAAATGCTTTACATGATGAGTTTTGGGCAACAGCTATGCAAGATGAATTAATTCAATTTGCACGAAATGATGTATGGGAATTAGTGCCAAGACTATTAGATACTAATCTGATTGGAACAAAGTGGTTGTTTCAAAATAAAAAAGATTAAAAAGGTAATGTAACCAGAAATAAAGCAAAGTTAGTAGCTCAGGGATATTCTCAAGTTGAAGAAATAAACTTTGATGAAACTTTTGCACCGGTGGCATGACTTAAGTCTATCAGACTATTATTGAGCATAGCATGCATGAAAGGCTTTAAACTTTATCAGATGAATGTAAAGAGTGCTTTTTTGAATGGAGTTATACAGGAAGAAGTGTATGTCGAACAATCGAAAGAATTTATTAATTAAACCTATGCAGATCATCCTTTTAAGCTAAAGAAAGCTTTTTACAGTCTTAAATAAGCACCAAGGGCTTAATACGAAAGGCTCACACAATATCTTATCAGGCAAGGATATATACGAGGTAGTGATGGAAAACTTTGTTTATTAAAAAGTTCAAATATGATTTTGTGATTGCTCAAATCTATGTTGATGACATTGTGTTTGGTGCTATACATCAAAAAATGGTAGATGAATTTATTAAATTAATGACATTCGAATTTGGAATGAGTATGGTAGCTGAGCTTAATTTCTTTTTGGGTTTGTAAGTTAAACAAGTGAAGGATGGAATTTTTATATCGCAAACTAAATATGCCAATAGTATAATAAAGAAGTTCAGTCTTGAGAATGCCAGACATGCGAGAAAACCTATGATCATCTCAACAAAACTAAACAAAAATAAGAGTGGTAAAAGCGTTGATGTTAATCTATATCAAAGTATGATCAGAAGTTTATTATATGTGACTGCAAGTAGGCCAGATATTTGTTACAACATTGGCATATTTGCTCGCTATTAAGCCAACCTGAAAGAAACACATCTGACAGTGGTCAAAAGGATTATCAGGTATGTAAGCGGAACATCTAATTTTGGGATATGGTATAAATCTGACTTGACATCTTATCTAGCTGGATATAGTGACGTGGATTGGGCTAGAAACTTAGATGATCGGAAAAGCACTTCAAGAGGTTGTTTCTTTTTAGGAAACAATTTGATCTCTTAGTATAGCAAGCAGTAGAATTCAATTTCACTATCGATCACTTAGGTAGAACATATCGCTGTAGGAAGTTGTTGTTCATAACTTCTTTGGATGAAACAGATGTTAGAAGATTATGGGATTGATCAAAATGTGTTGACTATCTTATGTGATAACAAGAGTGCCATAGACATCTCTAAAAATCCAGTTCAGCATTTAAGAACGAAGCATATTGATCTTAGGTACCACTTTATTTGAGAGCTTATGGAAAGCAACATAGTCACCTTGTCACATGTATCTATGGAAAAGCAGTTGGCGGATATCTTTATAAGATCTCTTTATACAATATAGTTTGAACTTACTCTAGGGGCTTTAAGACTTTGTGCTCTACATTATTGATGTATTATTATTTTTAAAAAAGGGTGAAATTTAAAAAAAATAGTTTTTCATCTAAGGGATTAAAAATCCCTAGGTGTCTTTCTATACTCACCAATGCTCCTCTTACATCTTTCTATCCATCCACTCTTAAGCTTCAAATCACTCCCGTAGCTGCGTTGAAGACATTTTCATCGTGGGTATTGGATTTATATTGGATTTAAAGGGACATCACCACTAAAGCTTCATCTATTTCTCATTTATGTTAGTTCTCAAGCTCTCAAGGCACACACAACATTAGGTTAAACCTTTTTCCATTGTGAACTCAGTACATATCTGCAATTTTTAAATCTCTATTAGAGACCCATATCTTCTCTCTATGGTATTGCTTTGTTTCACTTCAAGGTTGATTCAATTTGTTGATTTTAGTTGTGATTTTGCTATTTTTTGAAAAATATAGGCAAGAACAAAGAGAAATGCTCTCTTAGGTGTTATAAAAGAAGACAACAGCTCTAACACGTTGTTCTAGTCAATTAATGCTCAATCCGAAACCCAGCAGGAGATTCACAGGGGCTAGGTCATCTTCTGTGGCTCCTATTGATATACCAAAAACTACCTTTGTTTGGGACAAAGTACTAGATTCAAATGATGATGTTACTCAAGTCATATTATCTATGGTTGAAGACTCTACTTTAGATTCCAATTAGACTTCCACAGCAACTGTTCTACCAATTGCGCCTCCTACAGCTTCTCATAAATGTAAAAAGGTGTAGACTCGGAAAACAATTTGACCATCTCGACGTAACTCTTTTGTCTCCCTAACAATAAATAATGCAATTTCCTTCAAATTCTACTCTTCCGCGGCTGAGTAGAAATGGACAACTCTCAAAACTATCGAGGTTCTCGATTGTCCAATCAACTTAAAGGAGTTTCAATAACATGGTATGAACACTTTATTATTAGAGCGATTTTTACTGCAAGCTTCATTGCTTCTGCAGCACTATGATTCAGATATGGTAAAACAATTTTACTGCAATTTATCTTGTGATATTCTAAATGAGACTGCTATAAGTTATAGAGCAGTATATGTGTAGGGTCGGGTAGTCCATTTTGATGCTACTCATCTAAATATGTTTATGGGATTTGATAATTTGATTGTTGATCTGATTATGATTGGAATGTGTCAAATGACTTAATTGTTACAATACTGACTGGTGGGAAATTGACTGTATGGTTGTCTAGCTCTGTACTTTGTTCTTCAATGCTTACTTAAAAGTATTTTGTGCTCTTTAAATTAGTTATAACCAACTGGATGTCAAGCACACATGTTGCTTTTGTCAACTTGTCAGAGGTCAAATTGATTAATGTGATTGGTATTGCGGTGCGATTCAATCTTGGACGCCTTATTATTGAAGCTATGTTAGCCATTGAGAGTAAGCCACATTCTTTACTATACTTTTCATGTTTAATCTCCCAATTTTTATATGCCAATGAAGTTCCCAAGATAGAATCGAGTATACTTGAGTTGGTGGCCTTGATGAATATCTCTCCAAGGATTTTTTTCCAACCACGGGTAGTGGATTTGTTGTACCGCATATCTGGCCCCTTGGATATCTCGGGGACGACTTCTGTCAATCCTCATGCAGCTCTCTTTATTGAAATTGAGAAGATTAAAGGTATCATTTAAGTGGCTACTGATGCTCTTCGCCACTTAAAGCAGTGAGTTATACGCTTTCCCGACACTCCTTGAATTAATCTTCTTGGCATATATTGTCCTAAAGGGGGAGAAGATAAGATTTGACTAAAGTTGTATTTAATCTTTTGTGATTTGTTGTTTATGCTTGACTTGTGCTTGTGTTGCCTATTGAATCTTAAATTAAGGGGGAGCATTGTGGATTCAATATTTATATATCCAATTATGTTACTTAGGGGGAGTTTAAGAGTTGTAAAAAAAATGTCAAAAAGGGGGAGATTATTAAGATATATAGTATATATCTTTTTATTTAGTTTTGGCATCTTATTTATTAATTGGACATACAAGATATTAATTGGAGTTGGATTCAAAGAGATGTGGTTGCTACACTTATAGTTGTGAAAGAATCCTACACAAAATTGAAGTATATTATTATCACGTTGGTGATTGATATGCGCACTGCTAGATTTTAGGGATAGGAATAAAGTGAAATGTTTTTGTTAGAGGTGTGTGCGTAAATTGCTTAGAGGACTCCTCACATGGTTGATCTATGGTTTTTGCTCTTTGGGCGTTTGCAGTAATGGTATATGTTAAGTAAAGCCATGCTCTATTTGTTTTGGTCATTATAGATGTGAACTTACCTATTGGTTATTTGTCAATTTGATGGAAGACTGAGCATTCCATCTTGGTGCTACCACTCCTTTAATTATTTTATTGATTTTTGGATGTGGGCGTGAAAACCATTTTGTCTACGACTTGTAGTGACTCATGACTGGGTCTTTCGATCTTATGAAGTTACTCATGTTGTTGATCTCTATTAGCGTGTGTCACCGTTGCTGGGTTCTTGATTTTTCTATACACTGCACGGTTATGTAAAAACGATGGTGAGCTTGGTTATTCGCTACAATCATCTTGGCTGAAAGTATTGATGTGGTGTTGATTAGTTGTATGGGTGTGAAATCTTCCAAGTGGTTCACAGGTGTGTATTGACTTTTATCGTAAGGTAGTTTAGAATATTGCATAATTTTGTTAATTTTCATGAACAATTTTCAAATCCATTTCAGAGGAGTGGAACTCATCGAAAAGATGTTCTTTCTGACTTAAGTGTATTGTGTTTTCATTCTTAGTTTATCCATCACTTGAGTTATTTTATTCATTATCTTTTAATTAAAAGATGTTTAGAAAAATCCTCTGACGAGGTTAACACGAGTCGGTCATGTTATTAGGTGTGAAAAACTTTCACAGGAAATGAGGTAGAGAGATACTGTGAAGGGTTGAGTGGTGTCGGCTTAGTAAAGCCTTGGGTAAATCTATTATACTTTTATGAAATTATTAAGCTAGATAACTGCCCCACAGACGTAGGCAAGGAGTGCTGAACTGTGTTACCAAATTTTGGTGCTTTTTGTTATTTCTCTTTTGATTGCTTTTGTTTTTGTTTGTGCTAGAGACGAACACTGTAAAATTGGAAAGTTTGCAAAACTACTACCCATTTTGTTTTCTTCACAAACATTTATTTTTCCTTTGTAGTGTAATTATATTGAGCAAGATCCAAAGATTTAGATGTATAATATATTACTAAAGCTCTTTATCTTTTCTTTGACCTAATACTACTCCAACTACCTTATCACTCACATCACACACTATTTCAAATGGTACATTCCAATCAGGTAAGTGAATTATATGAACATTGGTTAATCTTTCATTCAAATATTCGAAAGCATTTTTTACAAGTATCATCAAACACAAAAGAAGAGTCTTTAGCTCGTAATGCACATAAAGGAGATGAAATTTTTGATAAACCGAAGGTAAATATTAGCAAGGCCTAAAAATGATATAACTTCCCTCACATACGTAGGATATGTAAGAGAACTTATGGTCTTTATCTTTACCTTGTCAACTTCTAAACCTTTTGGACTTACTACATGCCTTAATACCACACCTTGTTTTACCATAAAATGACACTTATAATATTCAAAACAAGATTAGTATTAATACATCTTTGTAAACAATAAAAAGATTAAGGAGACATAAATCAAAAAAAATCACCAAACATAGTTTCATCCAAAAAATTTTCCATTTTATGCTCAATTAAATAAGAACAAATGCTTATTATGCATCTTTGAAAAATACCTGGAGCATTACAAATTAAAAATGGCATTCTCTTAAACTCAAATTTACCAAAAGGGCATATATAAGTATGGTTTTATCTTGATCTTCAAATGATATAGCAACCTGTGTATACCTTGAGTACCCGTCTAAAAAGTAAAAGTAAGATTCTCCCATTAGTTTTTCCAACATTTGATCAATAAAGGGTAAAGGGCAATGATCTTTTCTAATTTATTAGTTGAGTTTTTAGTAATCAATACACAAGCTCCACCAATTTGATACCCTAGTAGGAACAAGTTCACCTCGACTATTTTTTACTACAGTTATGTCTGTTTTCTTAAGTACTACATGTATGGGCTTACCCATTTAGAATCTGATATTATGTCTACATCTAACCACTTTAATATTTTGTTATTAATATTTCCATCATAGGGGGTTCAATCTATGTTGAGCTTCTCTAATGGATTTAGCATTTTCCTCTAGAAGGATCCTAAACATACACAAAGTTAGGTTAATCCCTTTTATATCAACTATAGTTCATCCTATGACATCCTTATGGTCTTTTAATACTTGTAAAAGTTTCTCTTCTTATGACCAAGTTAAAACACTTGAGATTATAACAGGCAAAGTAGCATTCTGACCTAGAAGAACATACTTGAGATTTATAGGAAGAGGTTTTAACTCTAATTCAAGTGCTTGAACAATAGATGGTACTAAATTAGAAGCAGTAAGAGGTAAATGATTAGAAAGTACTAATTGATCCTTTTGTAAGGAGTTATTTGTTCCTTAATACTTTTGATTCCCTCTAATTGCTCCACATTGTCAAAGCTAGCTTGTCTCAATGGTTTGAGGCGGTGCTCGGTTATGTCCCTTTGCCCAATATGTCCATCAGAAGTCCAGTCTTGCTCTGGACTGAGGGGGGTGTCAGGAATCCCACATCGGACAACTATAAGGGCATTCAAGAATTTATAATAATGGGCAAACCTCCTCCTCTTGAGGTGTCAAGAACCCTACATCAGACAACTATAAGGGCATTCAAGAATTTATAATAGTGTGCAAACCTCCCCCTCTTGAGCCAGCTTTTGGTGGTGAGTTAGGTACTTCTAACATAGTATCAGAGCCAGCTTGTCTCGATAGTTTCGGGCAGTGCCCGGTTATGTCCCTTTGCCTAATATATCCATCAGATATCCAGTCCTGCTCTAGACTAAGGGGGTGTGTCAGGAATCCCACATCGGACAACTATAAGGGCATTCAAGAATTTATAATAGTGGGCAAACCTCCTCCTCTTGAGCTAGCTTTTGGGGGTGAGTTAGGTCTTCTAATAGTTGTCGAGCATTTCTTCTTCTCTGTGTTTCTGTCTTGGTTGTTCTCTCTCTTTTCTGTCGTTTCACTCTTCCCTTGATGTTGCTCATGTTTTATCTTTACTCTTTTGGACTGTCATTTTGGTGTATTTCATCTGTCGTAGCGCTTTCATTATATTCTCGTGTACTGCATTTTCTCCTTATGTTGTTGCGTTTTTGCTTCCTTTATTTCAGATGACGTTTTATGATTTTGCTTGGATTGGCCCTCCTTGCTGCGTCGTTTTACTTTGGACTACTGTTTCTAAATTACCCTCTGCGTTTCTGCTTTCCTTTATTGTTATCGTTTTCTTCTTCTGCTTTGCTTCTTTCATTTTAACTGTCTCCTCTCTTTATTGTCATTTTAATGGTTGTTGTTTTTATCTATCTACTATACGAAAACGAATAACTATAATACAAAGAACTTAGAGAGAGAAAAATAGAGAGAGAATGCATAGAGAAACAGGGGCAAACAGAGGATGTAAAGAACTCAGCGATTCACTGAGATTTCTTCTATTAATTTAATTGATACAACTTCTGTGATCAAATGTACATTTATAACAATTCAATCCTACTAACTGTCATCTAACTGACACAACTAATTTTTCTTGATTTCTTGCCAACTGTTTCTTTATTCTTTAAGTCGTTGCATGGCCGTGTATGGACGCTTGCTCTTATCTGAATTTCTGAGACACGCATCCTACAGACTCCTCCTTGGATCAGAAATTCAACTTCTAAACTCCCACCAATTTCCTTAATTGTTCAAACTGAGACATATGAAATCCTTTAGTAAAGAGATCAACCATCTGATTTTTCGTAGGAACATATTCAAGCTTTAACTCTCCTTCATGTTGTACATCTCTTAGATAATAATATCTGAGCTTAAAATGTTTTGTCTTTTTATGGAATACCGAATTTATAGAGATAGAGATTGCAGCCTGATTATCCACATATACCACAGTAGCAGATGATAGATTAACTTGCAAATCTTCAAGTAATTTCCTGACCCATACAACTTGCTTTACTGCTGCAGTAGCTGCCACTAGTTCAGCTTCAGTAGTTAAAAGAGCCACCAACTCTTACTTCTTCAAGCTCTAGGAAAAACAAGCTGACCCTAATGTAAGACAATACCCAGATGTACTCTTCATATCTTCTGTCACTCCACCCCAGTGACTGTCCACATAACATCTAAGCTCACACATCCCTGTTTTCTCATATAAGAGACCATATTCAGTTGTCCCTTTGAGATATCTTAACATCCTTTTTACTGTTACTAGGTGTTGTATTCTAGGATTGTTCAAATACCTGGAGAGCACACTTACTGAATACAGTATATCTGGTCTAGTAGTAGCTATATACATGAAACAACCCACCATGCTTCTATAGCTCCTACCGCCTACCTCATCTCCTTCCTCTTTATTTACTAACTTTTCTTTCGGACAAATTGGAGTTTGAAACATGCTTACATTGATCTAACTTGAATCTCTTCAGTACATCACAAGCATACTTCCTCTGACTTACTGCTATGTTGTTGCTGTATCTCCATTCCTAAAAAATATTTCATCAACCCTAAATCAGTCATTTTGAAGGTCCCACTGAACTGGTGTTTCAGAAGCTCAAACTATTCTTCTGAACTTCGAGTAATTAATAGATCATCCACATATATCGACACTACTGCCATGTTCTTTTGTTGTAGTCTTATGTACAAAGTTAGCTCACTACAACCTCTTTTGAAGTTGATTTCAAGTAGAAATGAGTTGATATGCGAATATCAACATCTAGGGGCTTGCTTCAAGCCATAGAGCGCTTTATTGAGTCTGTAAACACTCTTCTCCTTTCCTTTTATCACAAAGCCTTCCGATTGTTGTACATATATTTCTTCTTGCAAAACTCCATTCAGGAACGCAGATTTTACGTCCATTTGGTGTATCCTCCAACCTTTCTTAGCTGCAAGTGCCAGAAGAAGTCTAATGGTTTCAATCCTAGCTACTGACGCAAAGGTCTCCCCAAAATCCACACCTTCCACTTGTGCATACCCCTTCACTACTAGCCTTGCCTTTAGCTTGTTAATTGAACCATTTGGATTTAATTTGGTTTTAAATATCCACTTCAGTCTAATTGCCCTCTTGTTTGGTGGTTTGTCTACTAACGTCCAGGTTCCATTTTTATTTATCATGGAAATTTTTTCTTTCATGGATTCAAGCCATTTTGGATTCTGAAGTGCTTCTTGTGTCTTCGTCAGTTCCAACATTGCTTCATTACTCCTTTCATAAATTTCTGTTTGGCTCCGTGTTCCTCTTACAGGCATATGGTCTAGATCATCATCTTCCATTTCTGGATTTTGCTCCTCCTCTAAATTTAATTCATTTTGCTCAAAATGATTTTCTGGCTCTTCCTCTTCCTCATATTGTAACTCTTTCTGGTTTAACTGGTTCTGTGTATTTTTTGGAATAACAGAGAATGGTTTGCTAATCTTCTTTCCCTCCTTATTTCCTTGCTCTCCTTTAGACTAAGTCCAATGTTCATCTTCAAGGAAGTGGACATCCCTGCTTACCTTTACTTTCTTTTAAGATGGATAAAACAATCTATATCCCTTAGTTAATTCAAAATATCTAACAAAAATTACAAGCTCAGATTTTCTATCCAATTTACTCCTCCTGACATGAGGTATGTGTGCATAACAGAGAGATCCGAATACCTTTAAAATTTTCAACCTTGGTTTTACCTCATTCCATATTTCATACACTGTTTTATCTTTAAGTGCGCGAGTATATAGTCTGTTCAACAGGAAGCATGTAGTGGAGGCTGCTTCTGCCCAAAAACTCTTAGGGAGTTTCTTCTCCTCCAACATGCACCTTACCATCTCCACCACTGTTCTATTTCTCCTTTCCACCACTCCATTCTATTGTGGAGTGTAGGGTGTAGTCAGTTGGTGTTTAATTCCTGAATTCCGCATTGGTCCACAACTGTCCATATGCAGTAATTGAAGTTTTGCACTTGCTCTCCATTTTGACTTGGTGAAAGGAGCTCGACTATGCTTACCTAGAATACAAATTTTACATTCTGAGTAGTAGTTGGAGAGACTTGGAAGATTGACTACCATCCTCTTCCTCCACATTGCTTCTAGCCCCTTCATGTGATAGTGACTAAGCCTTCTGTGCCAGAGATCAGTCTCTCCTGTGCTA
>JAOQMP010040998.1:0-11435 GCA_027563575.1 Erythroxylum pedicellare | reverse complement strand
GCCATTCTCGCGGGGCACGGATTCGGGTATCACCATTGATATCGGGTTCGGATCCAGCGGGAATGGGGTGTTACATTTAGAATAGTCTAGGATCTACAAGAGTAGGCACTTGCTCGTATGGAAGAGGTGACTTATGCGTCTGTGATCGAGAGGGCCCACTATCGTGCCCTATAGAAGTCTCAGCATTTCTTAGGGCTCTAGACTCATCAGTACTCCCCTCTTGGTGGAGAGTCAAGTGTAACAGATTCTTGCAAAACTTCTCGTGTCCTTCGACGAGGTGGCATCTTACTCCTTCAATTTAAATAATAACGATTAGCTTACTTCTCATTTTAATCTTATTTCTGGCTTCGTTGTGGCGAAGTTTCGAAATTGAGCCGAAAAAACCTTTCAGGAAAGGTTCGCCATGGACACAATCTTATTTTGCCATGGTGAAACCTTCGAATCTGCAACCTGTACGCAATAAATGAACACTAATTTGGACATACAATTTCCAACAACCATTTAACCATTTAACGAAAAGATAAATATCAGCATATGCAAAAGAAACTTCTTCAATCCGTAATCTCATTGCTAAATCAAAACAGAGTTTGACCATAGCTTGAATTACATATCAATGGCCACAACAATAGCTAAAAACAAAATACAATTGAATGCTCATGCTTAATATGCTTATAAAGCTACCCAGAAATAGTCGAACTAACTTAGTTACTAAATGTAGCTATCTTAGAGTTTGCCAAAAGCATTGCAAAGATCAACAACCTTCTTGTTCTGCACCTGAGGAGTGAAAAATAACGGGTTGAGCTATGAGGATCAATGGCTAATATATTTATAGCCATTGGTAATGAGCATATAAATCAAACATATATATATATATATATTTCGTTTAATCTAGCAATTTAATCATCAACAATTCC
This sequence comes from Erythroxylum pedicellare, assembly GCA_027563575.1. Classification (NCBI taxonomy): domain Eukaryota; kingdom Viridiplantae; phylum Streptophyta; class Magnoliopsida; order Malpighiales; family Erythroxylaceae; genus Erythroxylum; species Erythroxylum pedicellare. The sequence goes on along the minus strand of JAOQMP010040998.1, from coordinate 10,521 downwards.
AGCTCATGTACTCATAGTTAAAATGTCATCACACAGAACACATCATGTATATCTAACCATCATAGCATAACACTGAAATGTGTATCATACTTGACAAATCGAAGATGGAATGCATAAACAGAGATACTTGAGAGCCCTATGGATCGAAATCGAGAAACCAAAGTTTACACCATGAACTAAATGAGTTCATTTCTTAGGAGCTCATGTGCCATAAGTAGGCAGCCGAGAGAAGGCTTTAAGTCAATGTGCATGTGACGAATGAAATGGTATCTCTCTTGCCTATACACAAGCAAACTTTTATGCTCAATTTATTTCATCACATATTCATACTGTTATGCTTCTTATGTTATTTCCTCTCTTAATTTTACAAAATGTTGTAACATCTTTCAAAACATAACATGATAATGAATCATAATGCATTTTCTAACAATCACAGTAATTCCAAATCAAGCAATTAAGCACATAAGCAAGCAAGAAATTTTCCCATCATCAAATAACTATAAACATATTACCCACCTAAATTACTTAGAAATACAAATCAAGTTTGCCTTTCCTTTTTCTCTTGCATGGATTTTCTTGGTTTCCTTTAAACAAACTAATTTTTCATTCAAACTAATATTCCAATAAAAATCCATAAAGCTTCAATAATGAAGAATAAATAAAATTGAGCTTCTACCCATAGTTTATATAGGCTAGCAAAACTAAAAACTAGTTTAAAGAGCCACGAAAATCAAAATGAGTTCCTTAGCTCTCTTCTTTCTCCCTTTATTTCCAACAAAATTCATTACTCTAATTCCTTTTCTACCCAAGCAAAAAGAAAAGATGATGGAGATTACCTAAAACAAGTTGATTCCTCTTCCTTCTTCTTCCTTCTCCTTCTGCACGTTTTTCTTCTTCTTTCTTTCCTAGCTTCGATGTTTTTCCTCTTCTTTCTTTCTTGTCCATGTTTTTCTCTCTTCTTTCTCATTTAATCAAGACCACTTTGTTTTTATCTTTCCAATTTTACCCGTCCACATTTAATGAAATGTCCACTTGTTATACCATATTATGCCTATTATACCCTAGCTTAATTTTAACATTTCTATTAAAAAATTCTAATTTCTATTCATGTTTTCTAAATTAATGGACTAAATTTTAAAAAATAAGCAAATAAATAAAATTTGGGGTCCAACAAATAAACTAACATAATATTCTAATTAACATGTATATTTAACCAAAGTAACCTAGCTTACTAATTTCACGAGCTAATAAATCTTGACATCCTAAAAGACTATGCTCCAAGTTAAATCAACTCCGTTAAGTCCTAACCATTGAGACATTCACATGAATCACATCATGCAACCTAAAACAAACTAACACATGATATGCAAAATTCACATTCAAAATAAAAGCATACAACACACAGTGCAACCCCTCCCTACACTTGGATAACATATTTCTTCAATGTGAGAAGAGCAAACACAACATTTAAGGTGGGAATAAACATAACATAAAATAACATGAAAAATAAGAACAAAATAAAGACAAAATTGAAAATAGAAAGGGTTAGAGCGTTTTTGTATGAATTGTGGCGAAGCTCATCGAGTTCATTGAGTTGCACAAGGAGTTTTTTTCCTGACTGCTTCCAATCAAAATTTAGGAGCTTCGTTGCCTAGAATATACGATGATTTAATTCTATGGATAAAAGACATACTTTACCATAGATATGTCTAAAGGGAGTAGTGTCAATCAGAGTTTTGAATGCAGTTCAATAAGCCCATAGGGCATCATCGAGTTTCAATGTCTAATCCTTTCTTGAACTACTAACTGTTTTTCTAAAATGTTCTTGAGTTCTCGATTTACAACCTTGACTTGTCCACTGGTTTGTGGATGGTAAGGCGTAGCAATGTGATGGTGGACACTATATCTTTTTAATAGAGCATTAAGAGATCCGTTGCAAAAGTCTTCTCCTCTATCACTAATTATAGTTCTTGGCACTCCAAATCGGCTAAATAGTCTTTTTATGAACTTTTGTTCAACCTTCCTATCATTAATTAGAGATGCCATGACTTTGGCCAATCAAGATATGTAGTCCACCCTTACTGGAATGTACATGTTCCCCATAGAGAATGGAAAGGGACCCATAAAGTCGATTCCCCGCACGTTGAAGACTTGAACTTCCAAAATGTTGGATAAAGGCGTCTTATCTCATTTGGAGATATTGCCTACTCTTTGATAATGATCGCATTGTGCCACCAAAACTTGAGCACCCTTAAACAAATGTGTCCAATAAAATCCACATTCGAGTACTCGAGTGACTGTTTTTTCCGCTCCATAATGACTAGCGTATTGAGCTTCATAACACTATATTAATATACCCAACATTTCGTCGTTTGGCATGCATCGTCTTACTACCCATCAGCATATGTTTAATACAAGATTGATTCATCCTAGAGATATCGGTTACACTCGTTGAAGAATTTCTTCCTCTGTTAACAAGGGAGATCAAAAGGAAGCTTATCATTGGCAACATAATTTGTGATATCGACAAACCATGGTGTAGCCAGACTGTCAAGCAATATCAAAGTTTCAAATTTCTCATTAATATCTTCACTTTGCTCGCATTCCCCTCCTTCCAGATGTGATAAGTGGTATGTGACCACATTTTCTATCCCTTGTTATCTCATACTTCTATATCAAATTCTTGTAAGAGTAGCACCCATCGAATAAACCTCGATGTTGCATCCTTCTTACTGAAAACATATTTTAAAACTGCATGATATGTGAATACGATTACCTTTGACCCCAAAAGATATGATCGGAACTTATCACATGCATATACTACTGTAAGTAATTCCTTTTCTGTGATGGTGTAATTAAGTTGATGTTCCGTAAGGGTCTTGCTTGCATCGTAGAATGCATGCAACATTTTATCTTTCCTTTGGCATAATAAATAACCTATAGCTTAGTCGCTTGCATCGCACATGACCTCAAATGGGAGTGTCCAATCAAATGGCATTAAAATTGGTGCATGTTAATGGCTCTTTCAGTTTATTGAATGCAGACACACATTCTTCATCAAATAGAAAAGGCACCTCTTTGACTAATAGGTTTGTCAAAGGTCTTGCAAATTGTGAGAAGTATTTAATAAATTAACTATAAAATCTTGTATGGCCTAAGAATCCTCGCATAACCTTGACATTTCTTGGCGGTGGGATTTTCTCTATAGCTTCTTTTTTTACTTTGTCAACTTTAAATCCTTAGCTTGAAATTTTATGCCCGAGCACTATCCCCTCTTACACCATAAAGTGGCACTTCTCCCAGTTCATCACTAAATGTGACTCTTCACATCTTTGGAGCACCTTGTCCAAATTAGTTAAGCACATCTCAAAAGAGTCTCAAAAAATTGAGAAATCATCCATGAACACCTCCATTATATCTTCTATCATATTAAAGAAGATAGACATCATACATATTTAAATTGTAGTCGAGACACTACACAATTTGAATAGCATTTGTTTATACGCGAAGGTACTATAAAGATAGGTGATCTTTTCTTAGTTCTCAAGGTAGATGAAGATCTACTTATATCCTAAGCATCCATCCAGGAAGCAATAGAACGAATGACCAACAAGCCTTTCTATCATTTGGTATATGAATGGGAGAGGAAAATCATCCTTTTTAGTCACTGTGTTAAGTTTGCGATAATCTATATACACTCTCCATCCAATGACTATTCTTGTTGAAATTACTTCTCCACTTTTGCTCTCTATTACTTCCATTCCACCCTTCTTGGGTACACATTATACTGGGTTGACCTATTTACTATTATATATGGGATAAATTATCCCGGTGTCTAAGAATTTGATTATTTCTTTCTTGACCATCTCCTTTATGTTAGGGTTTAAACTTCGTTGATGTTCTCTTACTGTTCTACATCCTTCTTCGAGGATTATTCAGTGCATACAAACATTTAGGCTTATACCTCTAATAGCAAACCATCCGATGGCCTTCATTCACCTTCTAATAATTGCTACCACCTTACTCTCTTATTTATTGTTCAATTGATTAGAGATGATGATGGGTAACATTTGACCTTCACCAAGAAAGGCATATCTAAGATGTATAGGTAAAGGTTTAAGCTCTAATGTGGGTGGTTTCTTTGGGATGATAGTATGGGTGCTTCGGTTCGGACTAATATGTCTTGATGCATTTGAACATTCGAATCTTCCATCTCATCATCTCTTTTAGACTCAACCTTGTTCACCTTCTCATCTCCATTATTTGTCTCTGCTTCTATCGACTTCACTTCTACAATGCAACTCTCTACTTGTTCTTGCAAATTTTGATCCATAATTTTAACCCTCATACACATGTTGCTTTCTGTTGGATTTTTTAAAGCCTTGTTCATATTAAATTCCACTCAATATTTGTTGATCCAAAGTGTCAATTTGCCTTCATAAATGTCAATTACGACTTTTCTTGTATTCATAAACGGTTAACCAAGAATCAACGGATAGTTCTTACCTTATTCAAAGACGAGAATCACAAAGTCTACAATAATAATGAATTTATCCAATTGCATCAAAACATCCTTCACAACTCCAAATGGTCTTTAAATAGATTGATCATCCAACTGAACTAGCATTGATTTTGACTTGATCTGACCCAACCCTAATTTCCTGAATATCAATAAAGGAATAAGATTAATACTTTCTCCTAAGTTACATAAGCACTTTATGAATTCAAATTCACTAACCACATATGGTATTATGAAACTTCTTGGATCTTTCAGTTTGGATGGCATCTGGCTGATGACTATGGAATTGCAGGTGCCAGTTAAAGCTACCATTTGGTTTTCTTTCCTAGTATGGTTCTTTGATAATATGTCCTTAAAAAACTTATCATATTTGGGCATATGTTCTAAAGCCTAAAAGAATGAAATATTTATCTGCATTGTCTTTAATTTCTCTACAAATTTTGCAAATTGTGCATTCAATTTATTCTTTTGTAATCATTGAGGATAGGGAACCTTGGGTTGATATGGTGGAGGGGGCGATATAAGGAGGGTATTCGCTCATATCCACTTCTTTCCTTTTTCTTGATCTTTCTCAATAGAAGAAGGGGGTACAACTATTGTCTTTGTGGATTATTCAAGTTCCTTCCCAATTCAAAGTGTGATAACTTTTAGTTTCTCCCTCAGTTTTATTCTAGAACTACTAGAAACACTTCCTATATTTTACGTAGACAAAGTGTTTTCCAGTTAGCCCATTTGAACATCTAAATTATGGATAGAAGAAGAATGATTCTTTGTTACTTGCTCGAATCTTCCTTCCAAATTCTTTTGAGCTTCATCTAGGCTTCTGAGCTTATCCTAAATTTTGTCTAGTTTAGCTTCTATAGAATTGGGTTTGCCTTGTTGGAATTCAAAAGGTCAGAATTTACCTCCAACATTGGTTTTCCATAAGCAATTTGGGCGATTCCTCAACCCATAGTTGTAATTGTTTGAGTAGGGATTATTCCCTCTACTTCTACTGAACTGTGCTCTTATATAATTTACATGTTCTAGTTCATGACCCTTCATCAGTGAACAATCAATGGTATCGTGGTCCAATTGACCACATAGCTCACACTTTAGATAAACACCTTTCATAGGAGTTGAGGAAAAGGCCTTCATATTATTTAGTTGGCAAGTTAGATTGTCAATCTTTGTTTGCAATTCAGTTATTTAATCTACAGCTATAACTCCTATCTACACTAAAAAAATTACGAGTTGTCTACTCTGATCATTTGTCTATAAGTAGCTATTGCTCAACATCTCCTCTAACAACTCCTCAACTTCATCCACAGTCTTGCGCATCGATGATCCACCTGATGTTACATCAGTAGTTCCTTGGGTAGGTAGGTTCAATCCATTCTAAAATGTTTATAGGAGGAACTCCTTTGGTAGGTTAAGATGTGGGCGCCTCCTTTGCAAATCCTTATATTACTCCTACACTTCATAGATTGATTCCCCATCACCCTGCTGGAAGATAGTAATTTCTTTAGTGATTTTGGTTGTCTTAGTAAGGGGAAAGCATTTGTCTAAAAAGGCACGCACCAATTGATCCCATGTCACGAAATTGGAGGGGCTAAGTGAGTGATACCACGCTTTAACCCTATCCCTTAATGTAAAAGGGAAAAACCTCATCCTCACAACATCTTTCGACATCTGATGATATTGGAAGGTGTCATATATCTCCAGAAAATTCACAATGTGTTCATTTGGATCCTCGTTGGTCAATCTATATAATTGTACATTCTTCTGCAACATGTCTAGTATAGTGGCTTTTATTTCAAATGATGCTGCTTGGATCAATTGCCTAGCGACACCTTCATTTGCTGCATTAAATCCTAGCCTCATGAAATCCATGAGGGTTCTTTATTAGGCTCCTTGATTCACTCCTTGATCGAACTCTTGTTGATAGTCTTCGACCATGGCTACTTTAGTAGTTTCTTCCTCATGTTGAGCTCTTCGAATGGCACGTTATAGACGAGTGATGTCGAGTTCTAACATTTTAGCTACCTGACTCAAACTTCTAGTAACTCTTGTATTCATGCAATTGCACGAACACAAGAGGGAAAACACAAGTTAAACTACTCAAACTAAATTAATCCGACACCTCCCAAGCAACAAAACTAAAAACTTGATGATTGCTAAGTTTTAATCTAATTAAAACCCTTAACTACTGCAAGTACATGGGTTGTGAATTATAGTAAAAGAGGGTTCGATCCCACAAAGAGGTGTGAACTAATCTAATCCTAAATTCTCTAAGGCTCAGAAAATTAATAAAATGAAAATAAAAATAGAACAGAAAAGTAAATATGAGAATATAATTGTTAGAAAATTAACTTATAAAAATAAAACAAAACGAAATTGAAGTTGAGCAACACAAAAGTCACAAGTGAAAATCAACCAAGAGAAGTAACCATTTATGAAGGAAGGGATTTATCCTATCATCAGTGGTAATCTAGTCATTTATATTTTAATATGGTGTTGTAACCAAACTATTGAGGGCTAGCTTATTCTCTCTCGAGTTATAATCATTAAGCTTTAATTGATAATCCATAATTAAATTGAGTAACAAAAATGATATATCTCAATTAACGATAAGCTCATAACCTAATTAGTACTTAAGTGTTTTAGTGAACAACTGGGTCCTTATACGGGATCTCTCTCCTTACAAATTACTGATTTAATTAATCCAGTAATTCATAATTAGTTAGTTTAGCATTAAGGACAGGTAAATTTCCCTTTCTCTCAATTGGTAATTTCCTTAGGTTGATTCATGGGTGTGTTGCAATTGCTTAGTAATTAGTATTTCTGTGATTGATTCTTAATTTAATTTGATTGATTGAATTGAGTTCTCATTTTTAGTTTTGTGAAATTTGGATTTCTATTATTGTTTAAGCCTTAGATTTTAGGATTAAATTATCCCTCCTAGTAGGATCGACACCTTAGGTGCTACATTAACAAATTGTGCGCTTGTCGATTATCGAGGGTTATTTATTAAAACTTACACATAACCAACACCGGATCAATTTTTTGGCATCGTTGTCAGGGAGGCAATTAGTTTAATTCTATAGTTTAAGGTGTTCAGTTAGTTTTTTATTTTTTTAATTTATGCTACTTCTATTTCTAAATCCGTGCTCTTGCATTAACACAAAAGTCATGAGAATTCGAGTTATACAGCTGAAACCTTAGAGTTAGACATCACTCAATTAGAACAATCAATTAGTAAAGCTTGAGGTGAAAAAGAAGTAGAAATTGTAAAAGCAATAATGGCCAAGGAATTTCAGCAAGATTTGGATTATGAAGCGAACTAAAGATGCCAATAAAGAACCCTTATGGATTTCTTGAGACTAGGGTTCAATGCGGCTAACTAAGGAGTAGCTAGGCCACCCGTATAAGCAGTCTCTTTCGAAATTAAACTAGCCCTCCCAAACATGCTTCAACAAAATGTCCAATTTGGGATACCTTTAAGTACCATCAAATTTCAAAAGATGCGGTAAGAATTAGGATCTTTCCTTTTACCTTAAGAGATAGAGCAAAGGCCTGGTACCGTTCTCTCAACCCAGCCAATGTCACCACTTCAGTTCAACTAGTTCGTGGCCTTTTAGACAAGTATTTTCCCCTTACTAAGACCATAAATATTATCAAAGGGATTACCAACTTCCAACAAAGTGACAGGGAATCAATCTGTGAAGCGTGGGAATGATGTAAGGATTTGCAACGGAAATGACCACATCATAACTTACTTAAGGAGTTCTTATTGCAAGCATCCTATAATGGAGCAACCCTACAGACAAGGCACGATTGATGCATCTTCAGGAGGGTCACTAATGAGAAAGAAAATAGATGAATCCGAAGAGCTGATAGAGGAGATGATAAGTAAGAGCTGCCCATAGACGAATCAGCGTAGTAGACAACCCATAACCTTCTGAGAACAAAAAGGAGTTGTGGCTATTGATCAAAGGACAGAGATGTAAGGGAAAATTGACAAATTAACTCGACAACACAACAATATTAACGCTTTGTCCTTAGCTTCCATAAAAACCGTGCAACTAAAGTGTGAACTTTATGAACAGATGGACCATAATATGGTGGACTGCTTCTTGATGAAGGATAGCGATTTAGAGTAAGTCAATTATATGGGAACTCAATATGGACGAGGAGGGGGAGACAATCCCTACTCCAACATATACAACCTTAGGTGTTAAAACCACCCTAACTTCTCATGGACGAATAATGCTAAAGGACAATTCAGACCTCAAGGACAACAAGGATTTCAACAAGATAAACCGAGCTTAATGGATTCCAAGTTGGATAGGCTTTTAGAAAAAAAATGGAGGCATAAAGGATGCACATAGGAGGCTTGAAAGCATGTTCAAGCAAGTCATTGAAAACCATGCCTCTTTAGTATAATCTGAAGGTTCAAGTAGGTCAACTAGTAGAGGCAATTTCAATTCAAAATGCAGGAACCCTTCTAAAAAATATCAAGTCTAACACAAAAGAAAAGACCATGGCCATTACTCAAACCCAGGGAAAGAAACTCAAACATATAGAAGAAGATAGGGATAATAGAGAAAGATAAGCGATTACAAAATTCCTTCCAGGTGAGCTCGTAATTAAGCCAATCAAGTAACCTCAACTTGAAATTCTATACACTATTTTAGCTCAACGGAAGTCATATTCAAGTAAGGTGACAAGGAATTCTAAGGAGGATGAATTAAACAATGTTGAGGACATAACGAAACGACTACAAACGAGACTTACACTAAGGGAATCAATTAAGAAAAAGGTTAAGGAGCACATAGCAGAAGAAAACCCTAATATAGCACAAAAGAGAGAAGACCTAGAGGATTTTTACAATCCTTTTAGTATTAATGGATTTAAAATAGACAAGTCATTTGTAGATTTAGGAGCATGTATTAATATGATGCCTTATACCTTTATTCAAAATTAGGGTTAGAAGAGATAGAACACATAAAGATTTTAGTGAAGATGACAATCAAAATAGTTAATTGGCCGAAGGGTATTATTAAGGATGTGTAAGTAAAGATTGATATATTTACCTTCCCCACATACCTATGTATTGGATTTTGGAGAAGATGTGAAAACCCCTATGGCCCTTGGATGACCATTTTTGGCTACTGCCCGCTCAATAATTGATGTTGATGGGGGTGAACTAACTCTAAGAGTCGAAAAGCACCAAATAACCTTCACTGTGTCGAAGAAAGTTAACAGTTCTCCTTTACTTTTAGTCAGCACCAAAGAAATTGAACCTCGAGGACAATGAGAAGAAATTGAGGATCCTGGGAATGCATTTAGAAAGAACCGATCACGGAGGAGAAGGTGAAACAGAAGGAAGGTGGAACCTAGGGCATGGTAACTCATGTGCAAATTGTAAGATCAATGACTGCGCTACCATTGCATGACTCATTTGAACCACCTTAAGCATAAGAAGAGCATTGAGCTACCAAAGTTAAAAGAAACGTTAAATAGGGGGCAACTCATGGATTGTTAATTTCGTTTTAATTCTTTGATTTTAGATAGATTGAATTATGTAGTTAGGTTATTATGTTTCCAAATAAGGTTGGGAAGGTATAAGACTTCGACATAAGTTATATGATGAAAGAAAGCAAAAAGATAGGTGAAAGAGCTATAAAAGAGTTAGGAAGTGATATCAGGAATGTGGAGAAGTACAAAAGAAGAGAAAAAATTCAGAAATTGGTGGAAAAAAGGCCACAATTGTGGTCTGCGACAAGGTAAACTTGTCTCACGCAATTTTCAGTTTAAATTTTCACAATTTTACCCTTCATTGACCTATATATTCATTTCTTACTTCACCTTTTCACTCATTGTCATTTTAACTTTATCTTTCTAAGTTTAGAAACTCCAAACACTCTCACTTCTCTCTAACCAACTTCCAAATTCCCATTTTATTCCAAACTTCCACCTACTTGCAATCCAGTATACTACGAATCAAGTAGTCAGCAAAG
>JAOQMP010040987.1:0-11435 GCA_027563575.1 Erythroxylum pedicellare | reverse complement strand
TAGAGGTCCCTTTGCAAGATCACAAATGAACTTGTTCTCTATTGGATTTTCTAAGGCCTACATAAAAGAAATTATCATATAAAAGAGTATAATGTCATTTCATCAATTAAATCTTATAATTAAACTATAAGAATATTTGTAAGTGAAAACTTATATATCTTTCGAACCATCAAGGAAAGTGCCTTCCAACTTTTTTATTTATACCATCCTGTATGCTGTCCGACATTATCTCGCGTAACAATGCCTCATGTAATCTAAATATATTATTATGTATTCAGTTATGAATAACACAAAATTTGGAACTGACAATTCTCATGTTCAACTTATCGCACGAAAGGTTGCACCTCTTCACAGTTCAATAAAATGTAACCATGCGTAGCCTCAATTTCTTCCTCTATTAACATTCTTCTTATTGCACGTCTATATGTTCGTCTAGGATATGTGAAAATAGATAAGTTACCATCAGCATCACTCGTTTCTCCCCCATTATCATTACGAGGAACTTTTCTTTCTCTTATGTGAACATGTGGCTCAAAATAATGTGAATAAAATGTATTAGCTCCCCCCACTAAAAAAACATTACGTATTGAACCTTCAACTTTAGCCTTTTTTTTACATTTTTTTTCAAGTGATGCAAATACCTATAATAGAGAATATGGTATTACTTAAAATATGTTATTACTTCAATTACAATAATTTGTATTGAAATTACCTCTCAAATGCTCCCAAACCTTATTTGGTAGCAAATCCCAAAATGCAATTGGAATTAGCCTTTACATAAACACATGACAATCATAACTTTTCATCCCAAATACTTTGTACTTCCTCATGTCCACACACCTTACCAAGTTTGAAACATAACCATCAGGAAACTTTAGACTTCTCAACCATTCACACAAAACCTCCTTTTGTTTTTTTATCCAAAGTGTAACATGCTTTCGGATGTTTACCGATGTGAAGATCTTTATGTAACTCATTCCTTCTACAAAAAAGTTACAAATCAGCTTGTGATTTTGCATTGTCTTTTGTCCTCCCTTCAATGTTCATTATGATATTGAACAAATTGTGAAAAATAATTTTCTCAATTTGCATCACATCTAGATTATGACTCATCAAATTAATTTTCCAATATCGCAAATCCCAAAAGATGCTTTGTTTTCTCCAACTAAATTTTTTACTGATGGTTGTATTTACTTCTTCAGCTTCAAATTCTATAACTTTCAGCAAGCCTAATTCCTCAACCTCCCGCAAAATCTCTTCACTAGCTTCGTAAGGGGGAGGAGGTGTTCTTACCAGTCTATTCTTAATGAACTTTTGTTTATTGTGTCTAAATGGATGATCTGGAGGAAGAAATTTTTTGTGATTGTCAAACTGACATATTTTTCCCTCGTTTGGCAAATAAAACGCATCTGAATCATTAGCACAATAAGGACAAGCCAATTTTCTAGCTGTGCTCCATCTAGACAACATGGCATATGCTACAAAATCACTAATGGTCCACATCAAAGCTGCTCTTAACACAAAATTCTGTTTCAGAGACACATCACATATCTGAACCACCCCATATTCCTAAAGATGTTATAATTTAGATATAAATAGTTGTAAGAATACATCAATTTTATGTTTCGAATTTGTAGGCCCTAGAACAATCACTATCAAGAACATATATGTGTCTTTTATACACATCCACGGAGGAAAATTATAAGAAGTAATTATGATTGGCCATGATGAATATTGCTGGCAAGATTGACCAAATGGTTGGAATCCATCTGTCGACAATCCCAACCTAACATCTTGACTTTCAGCTGCAAACTCAAAATGGGTGTCATTGAAATGTTTTCATGCCATTGCATCCAATGGATGACTCATCATTCCATCTTCCTGTTCATGTCCATCATGCCATCTCATGTAAGATGCAGTAACATCATAAGCATATAGTCTTTAAAGTCTCGAAGTTACTAGAAAATAATACATTCGTTTCCAGGGTGCTAATTTATGTTTCATACAATGCTTTCTAGGCTTTAACCTAGATTGACCACAAAATTTGCACTCTTATAATTCCACATCATCTCCTCAATACAACATACATCCCAACTTGCAACAATTAATCTTTTCAACAGGCAAACCAGGACCCCTAATAAGTTTCTTCATATTGTAAAATCTATCAACCATTGTATGATCAGGAGGCAATGATTCATTATACCATTCAAGAATTTTATCAAAACTATCGTCTGAAATATGTCCTTCAGACTTTATGTTCAATATTCGAGCAATTGAAGACAATTGGGTCGTTATCTCACAATTTGGCCATATTTCTTAGTCAACTGACTGTAGTAAGTCAAAAAAATGTTTTGCATATGGGTTAGGTTCTTCTTCAAGATTTTTCCTATTTTTCTCAAAGATATAACCGGCTACATCATAAACCATTTGTATGTACGGATTTTCAACTCCATCCCCATAATTTGTTCTAAATTCAATCCCCCCTTAAAACTTATTTAAGTTCATAAACAATTGTGCTTGATTACCCGTTAAGGTGCTAGAAATCAACGGTTTCCCTTGTCGTATCTACTCAAAATAATTAAGGACAAACCTTTTTCTCAACAAATGCTTATTAACTTCATCAATAGGAAGGAAATATTTGTTTTTGCACTTTTTACATAGACATTTAATCTTTGGTCCATCTATATATGCAAGTTGAGAACATACATAATAAATAAAAGCTTTAACTCCCTCAATAAATTCAGTATTAATGAAACCATCAGGTGATAATCGTCTATACAACCAAGATCTATCCCGAAAACTCATTTCTGGAAAACTGTTAATTTAAAATAGTGAATCCATAGTTAGTATGATTCGTATTCGCTAAAGAGTACTATTTATCTAAGATAAGAGTTGTGAATCAACATAACAAGTTCTCGTTCTTACTCCTAAGCTCTTGGTATTTTTCACCAATAAGCCTGACGGGACCTCCTTCACCGGTTATGGGTTAAGGTTTAAGGGTTGTTAAGTTATCAATTTGCGCTTATTTTGTACTTAATTCTCTTTAATATGTTGAAATTATTTTTCAAAATTAATGGAATTTTCTTATAATTGCTTGCAAATGATTTTCAACACCTTAGAGACGAAATTGAATCAAAAAGATGAAAAAGAAATGAAGAAAATCTGAAATTCCAAGTCTGGAAGCAATTTGGTCACTAAGCGTGGGCATGTGCAAGGATGGAAAATTTTTTACATTTTTTCTCTTTGGTTGTTCTTGTGTTTCTGCACATTTTCTTCTATATTTTCATATTCTTCAAGAAATACCAGGGATGGAGACTCGTTGCATTGTTATTTCTTTGATTTCTATTTTCGTTATGAATAGCTAAACTTATTTTCTTGGTTGAGGGAAACCTTGTTACACCTATTATGTGTGAGATGTTTCAATAAAGTTTGTTCATTGATGAATATTGAATATCTTCTACGTTACTTTTTCTAATTGAATTGATTGATTTCTAGGTGCGCAACAAGGGATTGATTCGCTCAAGAACTAGATTAATGAAATATGACGTTCAGTTTTGTTAATCATAAGTCGTAATTAGGATTACCTTCTTTATGTTAGAGTTGGAAATTTTAAGAAGATATTTGTCTTGATTAATTGCATGTCGTACATGTATTATCTTGTTCATTGGTTTCTTAGTTCTTAAAGCTATTATTCAATTGAACCTACGATCGTATCTAGGTTGTTGCTTAATAAGAATGCTAGGATACATGTTTCTAGCCATTTACACTTAAGAGAAAACATCCCTTAATAAATGTTTATTAATGATTGAAATTTTATATCAAGGATCCATTTAGCGTGATAACATCGGTGACCCGAAATCAAGGTTTTCCATTAAATTTTCAGATCCAATCACTTTTGTTAAATTTAGATTTTGTTATCTATTTCTTAAATTTCGTGAATTGAAAACAACCCCCCTTTTCGTTACTTCGTTTTAGTTTTAAACTCTCTAACCTTTATCGTTAAAAATTTCTCGTGGAAACAATATCCACTTACCACTTCTACATTAATTTGTATTAACGGAAGTCGGTTTCTTTTTAAATTTGGTTACAGGCGACACCAATACCGATTTTGGCACCGTTTTTAGGGAATTTTTGATGGTTTATGCACGTTATGCATTAAAATCAATCAGAGAATTTACAATATAATCCCGAAATCAAGAAGACAGCCAAAAGATTGCGAAAACAAACCAAACATCAAAAAGAGACATAGAAAATTGATAGAATAGCTGCAAACCGCACTCTTCGCGAGCTAGCCACACCCACGGATGTGCAACAGCCCCACTACATTAACTTTCCGAATTTAGGTGATAATAATAATTTTGAATTAAAATCTGGGCTGATTCATTTATTACCTATTTTCAGGCATTTACAGGGAGAAGATCCGTACAAGCACTTGAAAGAATTCAACGTGGTTTGCATGGGAATGAAGCCGACGAATGTGATGGAAGAGTAGATTAAGCTGAGAGCCTTCCCATTCTCCCTTAAGGATGATGCACAAGATTGGTTATACTATTCATTCAGAGAAAACGTGCAAATGTGATCTAAAATGAAGAGGCTTTTCTTCGAAAAGCATTTTCCAGCACGAGAGCAGCCAATATTCGGAAAGAAATTTGCAAAATTCGACAACATACAAGAGAAACACTTTACAAGTATTAGGAAAGATTGAAGAAACTCTGCGCTAGCTGTCCACACCACTAGATAACCGAACATCTATTGGTTCAATATTTCTACAAAGGACTCTTGCTTTCAGATAAGAGTATGATCGACGTTACAAGTGGTGGTGCTTTAGTTGATAAAACGTCGGTGGCCGCAAGGGAATTGATTGCGAACATGGCTTCCAACACTTAACAATTTGGAATACGTACTGGGCATGGATCAAAAGGCGTGAATGAAGTGAATGTGACCACATTGGAGAAGAGATTGGATGACCTTACTTCTTTGGTGTGACAATTGGCAATCACGAAGAAAGAAGAAGCAAAGGTATGTGGCATATGTTCAATGTTAGGACAATCTACTAATTTATGTCCAATTTTGTAGGAGGAAAACACAGAATAGGTGAATGTCGCAGGAGGATTTACTAGGCCGAGTTAAAGAAAATACGACCCATTTTTCAATACCTACAATCCAGGGTGGCGCGATCACCCGAATTTACAATATGGGAATCCTCAAGGACAGCAAGCGACCATGAATTTTCAGCAGTATAGGCAACCATACGTGCCTCAGCAAAATCAAAATATAACACCCCATTCTGAAGGTAAGTCCTCTTTGGAAGATATAGTTCAATCTTTGGTCACTAACTCTTTGATGTTTCAGCGAAATACTGAAGCAAGTATCAGAAACATTGAAAATCAAATAAGTCAAATGGCAACTGCCATAAATCGATTGGAAGCGCAAACTTTTGGAAATTTTCTAGCACAACCGGAGATTAATCCTAGATAAAGTGCGAAGGCTATTACGTTGCGAAGTGGTAAGGAATTGCAGGAACCACTTCTGAAAAATTTCAGAAGGGAGGTAGAAGAAGAAATCACACAAAAAAAACCTTCACAACCAGAATTGATGCAAAAAGAGCTGCAAAATAAGGTGATTCCACCTCCTTTTCCGAGTCGATTCGCAAAAGCAAAAAAGGAAGAACAAGAGAAGGAAATTTTGGAGACTTTCCTCAAGGTTCAGGTAAACATTCCCCTCTTTGATGCAATTAAACAGATTCTAAGGTACACTAAATTCCTTAAGGAACTTTGTACATTAAAGAGGAAATTAAAATTTGATGAGAAAGTGCAATTGGAAGAAAACATTTCAGCGATTTTGCAAAAGAAGAAGCTTCCACCGAAATGTCAAGATCCAGGTATGTTTACTATCCCATGCCAAATTAGTGATTTGCGAATTGAAAGAGCTATGTTAGATTTAGGTGCATCCATAAACGTTATTCCATATGATGTGTATAAATCTTTAAATGTTAGACCTCTTAAAGAAACTAACGTAGTGATTCAATTAGTGGGTCGCTCAAATGCTTATCCAAAGGGTGTGTTAAAAGACATATTGGTTCAAGTAGGGAACACGCTTTTTTTTGCTGATTTTTACATTTTGCAGATGGGCACCGATGATGCATCTTCCTCCACTCCAATCTTATTTGGAAGGCCATTTTTGAAAACAACTAGAACTAAAATAGATGTTCATGATGGATCTTTAACTATGGAATTTGATGGTGATTTAATTAAGTTCAACATTTATAATACCATGAAAATTTTGAATGATGAACATTCTATTGTTTATGTGGATTTTATTGATACATGGATACAGGAGAATTGGATTTTGGAAGACAAAGTTAGGCTTGAAATAATCTTTGAAGAAGGAATCACGTCACCAGGAAGTGAAGAATCAATATTATTTAGTGAACAAATGGAAAAGGCAGCACGTTGGCAAGGAAGTGAGGCATCAGTGTTGTCCAGCAAGCAGGAGGAGACGTTAACGTGTAAAATGGAGACCACCGAACCACCCCTTTAACAGCTCATGTCCATGGAAATGTCCAAAAATTTGGACAAGTTGTTGCCGTAATTAACTAGCCCACCAGCGTTGGAATTAAAGAGCCTACCTAGTCATTTGAAATACATTCTTTTAGGTGAGAAAGACACATTACCTCTTATTATTTCTAACCAACTTTCGAATGTGTAGGAAAACCAGCTGATTAATATATTAAAGGAGAATAAAGAAGCTTTTGGTTGGACAGTAGCTGATTTGAAAGCTATTAGCCCCACTATCTGCATACACTGAATTTTGATGGAAGATGAAGGGAAGGAGGTGAGACAACCACAACGTCGTCTAAACCCACCTATGATGGAAGTGCTGAAGAAAGAGATTTTGAAGCTTCTTGATGTGGGCATCATTTATCCAATTTGGGATAGTAATTGGTTAAGTTCGGTCCAGGTAGTTCCGAAGAAAACTGGTGTGACTGTAATTGAAAATAGCAATGGTGAGTTAATACCAACTCATGTCCAAAATGGTTGGAGGGTATGCATAGATTATAGGAAGCTTAATTCAGTTACTAGAAAAGATCATTTCTGTTTCCATTTATTGATCAAATGCTTGAAAGACTTGTGGGTAAGTCTCACTATTGTTGTTTAGATGGCTATTCAGGATGTCACCAAATTTTGGTGACACCTAAGGATCAGGAGAAGACAACCTTCACATGGTCATTCGGCACCTTTGCTTACCGAAGAATGCCATTTGGATTGTGCAACACACCCGCGACATTTCAACGGTGTATGGTAAGTATTTTCTCCAATTTTGTGGAAAATTACATGGAAATTTTTATGGATGATTTCACGGTATATGGGGAATCTTTTGAAACATGCATTGTCAACCTTGAAAAAGTGTTAAAACGTTGCATTGAAAGAAATTTGGTTTTAAATTGTGAAAAGTGTCATTTTATGGTTGATCAAGGCATTATTTTGGGCCATACCGTTTCTTCAAAAGGAATTGAAGTTAATAGGGCTAAGATAGATGTTATTCAATCTTTATCTTACCCCACGACTATGCGAGAAGTCCGTTCTTTTCTTGGTCATGCAGGATTTTATTGGCGATTTATCAAAGATTTCTCCAAAATTGCGCAACCCATATGCAGACTGCTCCAAAAAGACGTGAAATTTGATTTTGACGAGCCATGCAGAAGTACATTTGATGAACTCAAGGAGCGACTCACTACAACGCTGATTATTCAGCCACCGCAATAGGACATGCCTTTCGAGTTGATGTGTGATGCTTCGAATTATGTAGTTGGCATCGTGCTGGGCCAAAAAGTGGATAAGGTACCTCATGTTACTTATTATGCTTCCATGACAATTAATGACGCCTAGAAAAATTATTCTACGATGGAGAAGGAGTTTTTAGCGTTCTTCTTTGGATTGGAAAAGTTTCGGTCATACCTGTTGAGGATAAAGGTGATCATCTATTCAGACCATACAGCTCTGAAATATTTGGTGAGCAAGAAAGAAGCCAAGCCGAGATTAATTCGATGGATATTACTGCTCTAAGAATTTGATTTGAAAAGTCACGGCAAGAAAGGAGCTGAAAATTTGGTGGCCGACCACTTAAGCAGGATCACATCAAGTACCACATCTGATGTTCTTCAAGAAAAATTTCCGGATGAGAATCTCTTCGCAATTCAACAAGTAATTCCATGTTATGTGGACATAGTGAACTTTTTAGTTACTAAGTCTTTACCTAGTGATTTATCTAGAGCTGAGAGAGACAAAATCAAGCAAGAGGCTAAATATTACATTTGGGATGAGCCTCACCGTTGAAAATTTTGTTCTGATCAGATTATTAGGAGATGTGTCACAGATGATGAAATTCCGTCCATTTTACATTTTTGTCATTCATCTATGTGTGGGAGACACTTTGAACCTAAAAGAATTGCTCGGAAAATTTTAGAATGTGGACTGTTTTGGCTTAAGTTATTTTATGACTCGTACATGTTTTGCAAGTCTTGCATCGTGTCAAAGAATAGGTAACTTGGGATCAAAGAATCAAATGCCACTTACGAACATTCTGGTATGTGAGATTTTTTATGTTTGGCGAATAAACTTTATAGGTCCTTTCCCTTCCTCCTTTGGTAAGAATTACATTTTGTTGGCTGTAGATTACTTTTCGAAATGGGTTGAAGCTAAGGCTACTATATCTGACGATGCTAAAACTGTTATTAATTTTGTTAAATAAAATATTTTTGTCAGGTTCGGAATACTTCGAGCTATCATTAGCAATCGAGGAACCCATTTCTGCAACAAGTTTTTGAAGCTTTGATGAAAAGATGTGGTATCACACACCGAGTCTCTACCGCCTACCATCTGCAGACAAGTGGGCAAGCTGAGGTTTCCAATGGAGAGATCAAATCCATACTAGAGAAAGTGGTGAATCCGAACCGAAAGGATTGGAGTCTATGATTAGACGATGCTTTGTGGGCATACCGCACTGCGTATAAAACTCCTATAGGTATGTCGCCTTACAAGTTAGTTTTCGGTGAGCCTTGTCATTTACCTGTGGAAATAAAGCATAGAGCTTATTGGGTTGTGAAGCAATTGAATATGGATTAGATGGAGGTTAGTAACAATAGGAAATTGCAATTGCAAGAATTAGAGGAGATTTGTAATGAGGCGTATGAGAATGCGAAAATTTATAAGGAAAAAACTAAAGCTTTTCATGATGAAATGATTTCTAGGAAATATTTTTCCATTGGACAAAAAGTTCTTTTTTATCATTCGAAGCTTAAGTTATTTCCATGAAAATCACGATCTCGTTGGCTTGAACCGTTTATTATTACTAACGTTTTTTATCATAGTTTGGTAGAAATTCAGAGTTTAGATACCTCTAAGGTATTTAAAGTTAATGGACATCGTCCGAAGCCATATTATGAAAATTTTTCAGTCGAGCGAGTGAAAGAAATAGAGTTGGTACCCCCAACCTATTTTTGATCAGGTAACTAACGAAACAGGTCTAACTAACGACTCTAAAGAAGCACATTTGGGGGAATTCATAAATTTTTCAGGTTTATTTATATTATTTATTTTTCAGTAGTTTTTATTTTCATTTCATTATGTTTATTTCATTAGTTAGGAATTTCAGTTCACATTTTAATTTCTGTCATTTTTATTTTTCATCTTTTCATTTTTAAAAATTAAAAAACGAAAAAAAAAAAGGCAAAAAAATGAAAATTTTGGTTATTCCCGCAACCCCCTTGATTTCCCCCTCTCTTTTTTCCCCCTTTCTGTTTTCATACAATTTCTCCTAAGTGTTTCAATTTTATTTACTACACATCATCACTCATCTTAGACTTTCACCACCATTTACCCACTATTAAATCACGTCACTCATAGTCTTCATTACCAACTCCCCATCAACCCTAACTTGTGATTTTGTGCTTGCATTATGGTTTTGTTCTTTTGCAGTTTGTCTTTTACAAAATTCACACAATGCCAAGGAAACAGAGTGATTCTTATAGACTAGTCCCCCCAATTCGTTTCGCTGCTGATGCTCTTCCACCACAACCCACTTCCACCACCACATCCGCCACCACCACATCTGCCAACCCCTTGATTTCGGCACTTCCAAATAGAAAAGCTTTCTTTCACCTTTTCCTTTATATTTATGCTTCTTTAACATTAAGGACATTGTTGGTCTAGGTGTGGGGGAAAGAATTGGAATTTTGGTGTGAAAATTTTCAATTTTTGTATAAGTTTTATTGATTTTTGCATGTGGTTATGCATGTTAAACCACCAAGCTTTGTCATACTAATTTGGATGAGATTGAGGACAATGCATGAAATTAAATTAGGCTAAATGAGTTTTAAGGTGAATCATGTTGATTGGTTGCAATAACTAATCTTATAGACTTAGTCAAAATTTTTACATTTGAGTGATGAGAAATGTGTGGAATTGAAGTGAATTCTTAAGTTAAACCTGTGACCGAAATTTGAGCCTAAATGGCATCATCTTTATGTCGTGCTATTTCTTTGAATTGTGTGATGCCCTTTTATTCATATTGCCTTCAGAACTTGCACAGAACCGGTTTAAATTTATTTGATTACTTAGGATATAAACATGATTAAGGCCTTTCTTGTTTTAAAACCCTTTAGCGTAAAAATGACTCACCTAATTATTTTCCCTTTGCAAACATTTTTTAGCCTTTAACCTTGTTTTTCAATCAATCACCTTATTAAAACCCAAAAACCCCATTAGCCTTACCTTCTCACAAGTTGAATGAAGTATTGAGTAATTTAAGACTTTTGCTCCATATTTTATTATGAGATACTTTTATAGGTGTTTCTATTCATGTGTTTATCAAATTTTGTTGCTAGGAATTTTTCTTGTTTTTATTATTTTTTCGTGTATTTAGCGTTATTCAAAAAGAAAACAAATAAATTTCAGAAAGAAAAAAAAAGAAAAAGAAAAGAAAAAAAGAGAAGAAAGATGAAAAAAAGGGGAAAAAAGAAGAAGAATAAAGCATAGTAGCAGGAGTTAGTATGAGTAGTTGTAACCTTTTTTGTCATGTGTTTATCTCAAAATTTTAAATTGAGTACCCCTTTTACTTGATACTTTGTGAATGCTTGTGATTAACCTTTTTCCATTTTTACCTCACCTGTGAACCTAGCCCCATTACAATCCTGAATAAGTCCTTATGATCTATTAGCTCATGTGATCTTATTGAATAATAATTGGTGAAATTGCAAGCCTATGGTAGCACAATATGTTAAAAAGAGATTTGAGAGAAACACTTTGCCCTCAAACAATTGAGTGTAAGAGCGAAATCTGTGAGAAGAATTCATTTTGCTTTCATATTTTCTTTGAACAAAGATGTCTTATTTTGACTTCGTTTATTTGCATTGGTGAAAAGTGATTATGATATGT